>OZ035838.1:39293063-39301324 GCA_964034765.1 Knipowitschia caucasica | reverse complement strand
GCCCAAATGCTGGCCGGCCCACCTGCCTCGCTGCTGTAGCACAAGCAAAGGCTGCGCCATGTTAGAAAGATATCATGAGGACTGTCATTATGGCTTTTCTTTTGATGAGAGGTTTTTATGCTTTGGTTTCTTTTATATCGCTCGAAAATCACAGCAAATCTGTTGAAGGACGGCACAGAATTATTCATTTGCCAAAACATCATCATCGTCATGGAATTAGAATCAAAAGGATTAGAAACCTGCAAAATATTTATATTTACTGCACTTTTATTATCCTGGCCTTATCCATCCGTACACTCCGATTAATCATCATTTCACTGCATGTAACGTCTGGGTCTAGTCCCTGTGTTAGCGAATACAATCGGTTGACTTTCGACCGACCAATCGGAGAGCGCGGAAGGCAGGTGTTGTAGTTAGATGTGGGTGACGTCAAGAGTTTGCGTCAAACGGGCAGGTTGTAGTATTCTGGTCTGGTTCTATCAAGAAATTGAAGCCGGAGCAAGAGAAATGTTTAGCAAATGTAATCGCTGGAAAGAAATTGTGGCGCTACTTCCCACGGGCTCCGTTAGCGGCAAAGGAGATGGCTAAAGCTAGGCTAAATGCTAAATTCTAACAACAGACTCGGGCGCATTACATACGTCACAGTAAACTCAGATCCAATGGTTTCAATCTGCAAAAGGAGTTAGCCCCTCCCACCTGTTAACGGAGTCAATGGAGACAATCCAGACCTTAGTATGAAATGTAATTTCGTACTAAGGCTTCACTTTTATTGGCCTTGGGAAATAAAAAAATGAACTAATGAAGCGATTAATGAATAACAGACCCTTTTATACATTTTGTATAATTGATCTGGGGACGTTCAACAGAAGCTGGTTTTGGGACCTCACTGATCTGACAGGTCTGAACAGACACAGGACTGAAAATCACCTTTTCCACATCCAATCACAGCCAACATACTCTATATTATTCAAGTATTTGAACCAAGATTTACTACAGAAACACTTACGGTACTTTTCTGTCCCCAGAGAAATGTGTTCTCTGCTTTAGTGGCTTTGAAGGATGGGGCTAATTGCAAAGTATTATTTTGTAAAAGATATATTGGGCCTATGACGGTCTGTTGTTATTTACCCCACATCAAATCAAATGAATGATTCCTCTGCATTGATACACATTGAGCTTATTATTGTCCAAACCTGTCAGTCTCAGTATGAGGTGCAGAGAGAGCAGAGGGCTGTGGGCTCAGCAGGAGCTCTGACAGACGATGCATGGAGCAGAGATGGACGGCTCAAACAGGTTGTCAGTCCAACGCCTCAGACCAGGCTCCACACCTGTCAGATAATGGAGGTTATTGAGAGGAGCAGCTGGAAGGAGGCCTGGGAGAGCAGCCGCTGTAAACGAGAATATAAAAGTACACAATCAAACCCATGTTTATTAACCTCCTCCCGTTCCTTCTGGATGATATGTTTATTAGTGAAATAAAACTGCTCCTAAATCAGAGGAGCTGCATAAGCTTCACAAACCTGTGACTCTGAAACTCTCTTCCCATGGGCTCATGGGAAGATGCTAACGCCTGATTAGCTTAGCGACAGCGCTAGTTAGCATCATGTTTGTGTCCATCAAGAGCCAAATGCACAGACAGCAGTGAGATATAATTTCTGTGGTATAGACCTATTCAGTGAATGTCGACCTTGAATTGAATTTTTACCATGATACTGTCGACCAACAAACACATCATTAACGACTAAAGCACAGACCTCGAGTTTCATTCCTTAAAAAATCCTACATCTAGACATTGATTTGTTTCACCCCCAAAATCAAATAAATGTTTTCACAGGACCATCGCTCATGTTTCCTGACACTTTATTATTGTCACACACACATTTTATGCAGTGAAATTCTCACGTTCCTTCAGCAGATGTTCAGAGCATACATTTTCCTGTGCTTTTCTCATTATAATCAAGTAGATGATAATAAACTACATTTTCTTTTCTTTCAAAGGTGTATCAAGCCTTTTGTCTGAGTATATTCTGTTATGAAAAGCTCTCATGGGTTCTCGATCTCCCACTGATGTCGGTCGATCTGGTGCTTTCACAGATTAAGGTGTGTTCACACTTCGTCCGACTGGAATACAAACACTTGTCCGGTGTTTTTGAAGCTGACTTCTGTCTGCACAGTGGAGACTCAGATCCTATGTCTCTAAGACGAAGAGGTAGAGCTCCTGTGGAGGAAGAGTCTGACAGTTTAGGGAACATTTATGGGGCTGCGAGTCCAAACTGAGGACACTGTAAAAGATTGGACTTGTTACAAAAGAAAAGACAAATTTGTTGATGACTGTTTAATCCCAGATTGGTCGTGCTGATTTAAAGGAGCAGTGTGTAAAAATGTGGCCAAAAGTGGTACTGCAGCCTCTCCCACTCTCCCTGACTCAGGTTGCCAGATATGCAGACGAATCCAGCTGGGACCATAACAGCTGAATAGACAAGAGTTTTGTCAACAACAAATCTATAACCAACACCTTTTTCACAAAGATAGAAATCCTGGTTTTATTCCTTGTTTTGTCGTTAATGATTTGAGAATCATAACGAGACCTTTTTTAGTTCTGCGCCACATGGTACTTTACCAGTGAGATTAGCTCCACATGGTACTTTACCAGTGAGATTAGCTCCACGCGGTGAGTTCTGGCGCCCGGATCACAGACTTTCTGATTGGTGAAACGGTGGAGGGCGGGACATCGAAATGAAAACAATGACAAGATTTAGAGGCTGGAAAAGTAATTTAGAAATTTAAATATCTCTGAACTATTGTCATCAGTTAAAGAAGGATTGGAAAAGAGCAGTTTATTATTATGACAGATTAGGGCCCTTTAATGATGACAGATTAGGGCCCTTTAATGATGACAGATTAGGGCCCTTTAATGATGACAGATTAGGGCCCTTTAATGATGATAGTTTAGGGCCCTTTAATGACAGATTAGGGCCCTTTAATGATGACAGATTAGGGCCCTTTAATGACAGATTAGGGCCATTTAATGATGACATGACACAAAAATCTTACACATTGCTACTTAAAGATAAGACAGATAAACGATATATTTTTTAGTCGCTTTTGTTAAAGATATAATATGTACAATAGATTTTCTGTTTCCCTTCACGAGAGCATTCGTTGGATCAACATGAAGCAGGACATGTTTGAGAGAAAGAGATTGGAATATTATAATTGTTGTTCCCTTTAATACGCTGGTGTTAAAACAAACTTAATGCTTGATGCAACTCGTTGTAAATCACATTTTTTGAGCATAAGACGAGCTTTTATTTTGTTGCAGTTCGTGTTGGAGCTGATGGCGTTCCTCTGTGAGACATTGATGGATCACAGAATGTGCGAGCCGCAAACAAAAGCAAAAATGTTCAAGGCTTTCTTTGGTCTTGCATCAGTGATCCCAGATTCAGGGTAAAGGCTGCAGCACAAACACAATGCAGTTGGACATTTCTCTGTAGCTGCAAGACCTAATGGCCACAGCGGAGTTTGGGGTTTGCCGACATGTGATCTCTGAGTGGAGGTTTCTGTTGTCTCACAAATTAGTTTGAAATCTCACATATAAATAACAATAGGAGAGGTCAGTCATAGCCACAACACAATGGCCTCTTCACAACAATCAAAACAAAACCAAAGAAGAAGTTTGAGAAGAGGATAACTTTTTTATTCCCTGTTTTGGGGATCGCTTATGTTTCTCCCGTGGCGTCTGTGTGTTTGTGTTCCGTCCCTTTACCCTAGACCATGCTTGTGAGTCCTGGGCTCTGATTGGCCAGTCAAGAGCTGATTGACTGCGATGCCTGGGTGCTGATTGGGCAGCAGCTGAGGCAGTCCTCCAATCGTGTGCGTTCACCTGGAGGCCCCGCCCATTTCACCTGCCAATCATCCGTGGCTGGAGTCAGTGGACTTTAGTTTTACTTGTGCCTTTTAGTTTAGTGACTTGTGTAGACTTTGGGTTCAGTCAATTGCAACTAGTTTTATCAATTATTTATTTACCGTGTTTTGTAAATATATAATCGTATTGTGTTACTCCTTTTACCTACTCTGTCATCTGAATAAGTTATGATTTTAGCTTCTCTTTCTACCTCTTGGCTATAATTGTGACTTCCTTTACCCCTGAGCTGAGCCGGGTCCTAACTGTCTTTAAAAGTCTGGGAGGTTAACAAGAGCTGCTCAACAGAAAGTCAAACCCTGAGAAAACTTATGGCCATATTTCTGTCACCAAACTTTCCCGGACACCACCTGCGAGTTTGTAAAATGTCAAAAAAGCGAAGTGGTGGGAGTGTGCCTATATTTAGCCCAAACCTTTAGCTTCATGTCATCCCATAAACGCCTGCCACCCTTTCTTGCCCCGATGCCAGTTGGACTGACAGATGGCAAAGGTAGAGGGCAGAAGCGTGGGCAGTGGCTATTGTATCCGTGCAAAGCTGCTGCTATGAAACGGCTGTGGCGAGCGGAGATTAGCCTGCGACTGTCTCCGGGGCTACACGCAGCAGGCAGCAGCACTCTCAACCCATTAGATAAACAGCCGCTTCAGCCTCGAGACAGCCGCTATTTTCATGAGGAAGGCTCAGTGCAAGATTATAGGCTTATCATGCTTTGCTTTTTGACCTATCATTTCAACACTGATCGCGTGGTAATGGGGAAAGTGACTATCTGAGACGGCCTGTAATTTACTGAGAGATCCTTCGCTATTGGCCTTCAGCGACGCAGGAAAATCCCATTCAAATTAATCGTCTTTTTGAGGAAATCCTGGTTTCTTTATTTGTGTAAACCCTTTCTGAAACCAGAGCTTGGTATTAAACTGAGGTGACTTATGAGCTGTATACTAAGGCAGGTTTAAGACTATTCAAGTTTGAGAGGAGGCGACAGTGGCTCAGTTGTAGAGCACTGGCCTTTTGAGCCTGAAGGTTGTGGGTTCGAGCCCACCACGAGCCCTACTTTATGACTCTTACTGATGACTGCGGTCGTTGTGTCCTTGGGCAAGACACTTAACCCCACTTTGCCTGAAGCCACCGCTGAAAGATCTCAGCTCCTGTGGACTCAGCACCTGCAGGAGGATCAGTGAGGGGCTGGTGCTCTGACTGCCACCCCCCGACCCAGAAATGGATTAAGGGGAAGAAAATGGATGGATGGAAGTTTAAGACTATTTGAATACTTTGTCATTACGGACCTAGCTGTGTAGTTGATCCACTGATAATTCATTAATAAAGTCATTTTTGATGGTTCTCTGTGGACAAACATGTGGACATGTATTGTTTTTGGGGCCTATAAGCTAATGCAGCTTTCTGGGAGTTCCCTTTTACAAAACACCAGTTTCTACCAAAATGTTTATATTTGGAAAACACCGTCACCTTTTTATGGACAACACTGAGGAGAATGGGGCTTTTGTATGGTTATTATTGTTATTAATGGGATTAATGATTTTTGCTACATTTAGATCATGACTTCTGGATAAAAAAACAAAAATAACAACTTGGTTAATAACAACACAGATAAGGCCAAAGTATTAGTACTTCAGCGAATAATATGTACTGTAGGTTTCTCATCAAAAAGAGAAATGTACGTGTCCTGAGTCAACTTTGTTCGAGGAATAAAACAAATCTACAAAAGGATTCTGGGTTAATGTCTTATTTTTAATATTTTTTCTTGCCCTGCCCATGCCCTACTCTCCAGTAAAATGTTTTTGACAAATACTCAGATACTCAGGTTGGTCTCTCGTGCTGAGTCCCTCGTCTCAGCACTGTAGGTATCAACAGGACAGGTGCAAAAGGCTTTTATTCAATCAAAAGCACCTGGAGGAAAGCTTTGCAGACGCCGGTAGAACATGCAAACTCCACTGGGGTATGCCCTCTGCTGACGCGGGTCAAGATTCTGTCTAAACTTTGCTGTCCACATTTTTGTAGTTTTGTGAACAAGAATAGATCTCTAAGATGTTTTATGGCCTGTATCTTGTTATGCTATTGGACCCAATTTGTTTTGGTATTTTCTTTAAATGATGTTTTGCTGTGTTTTCAGTTGGTACTTTTCTAGTTTGTGAAAAAAATCTCCCTCTAGTGGTAACACACGTCATAAAGTCATGATGATATTGCAGGAGGAGATGGCTCTAACCACTGCGGACGCTCTGCTCTGAAACCCATGCATTTGTGAAAGAAACCATCAGCTTCTTTGCAAAGATTTACTGCTCGAATTCTGTAAACAAACTGCTAATGACGCTTTAATTGAAAGTCAATAATTCCGTCTTGGATTTCGCTTCGAATTGGCACAAGCTGACGGATGCACGCCTCTCCTTCATCTCCAACACTTAACATGATGCTTTACCAGATACTTTTGTTCACCCGTTCTGTTTCAGCGCCTTGTGTGCGTCAGAAAATGTCTTCCCCGTCCCCACTTCTCTCCTTTGTCCCCAGGATCACAGTGTTTGTAACAGATCGGTTGGACTTAATAAAGCGACTCTCTCCTCGGCCGACTCTTCAATCCAAAGTGCCCTTGAGATATGAGGCGCGACAGGAGATTCGCTGCATTTCCTTCCAGATACTAACCATTACCCAAAGTGTCATCATCCCCCTTATCCACTGGGTCCATCTGCATATTCAGCCGGAGGAGGCGCTGACCAATGGCTGGGCAGGATTAGTGACAGCAGGAGATCCAACGGAAACTCAGACTAATCGCAGTCGGCAATTTTAGTCGTTTTCTGAGGGGCTTCATTTTCAGGGCGTGGCGCTAATTCTCACAGTGTCCTTGAGAATTAAAGAGATGAGTTGCTATGCAGAAGGACAGGGCCATAAAAACCATTTCTTGATGTTTTTCTATCTTGATTAATAACAGACACTATGGCCGCTCAGGAGTAACCGTAGCAACAGGCTCCTATCACTACGCTGCCGAACGGAGCGTTTTACGAGATCCTTTGTTCCTTCGGCTGTCAGACTGTACAACAAACCTGGATGAGTCTTCTGCTGCTGGACACTTGAATATCTCCTACAGGGGATTAATAAAGTATCTGTCTATACAACTCAGTTATATTGTTATTATGGCATCACACTTTGATGAAGATACTTAACGTCATAAAGAACCTCAAACACCACAAAAACGTTTTTATGTCGCATCATTTTTTTCTTTTTTTAAGGAAAATGAGATATATTTTCATCACACATATATTTTTTTTTACTGAATGCTAACCGCCGACATCAGTTTGTTGCTACGGTAACAATCTTCTCTGGGGGTTAAAGGTAGAATGACCCACATTTCAATTTCAAAAGGTAATTTTATGAAAATAATCACTTGAACTAGATACAGAAAAAGCGCAACGTTGTGAAGATCAAAGAGTCACACACGGAATAATTACACTTCCAAAAGTAAAAGCCGTCAATTTGACTGCTCTGGAGTTCGAGTGTGAAGGATTCACACATCTCTGACCAATACAAGTAGTTTTCATGCATAAAAGACTACAGCTAACTTAAAACATGCAGCAAGACTCTTGGAAACGAGAAAACACACAAATGAAGCAGCGCTGTTTTGTACTGGAAAGGGCAAAAAATCCTCCACCAGTTTTGCTCCGACTGTCGCTGAAGTTGCTAAAACCTGTTTCACTCCTAAAGGTGGAAGAGGAACCATGTGGCGGCAGAAGCAGCGTGAACCATGTGGAGGCAGAAGCAGTGAGAACCATGTGGAGGCAGAAGCAGTGAGAACCATGTGGAGGCAGAAGCAGTAAGAACCATGTGGCGGCAGAAGCAGCGTGAACCATGTGGAGGCAGAAGCAGCGTGAACCATGTGGAGGCAGAAGCAGCGTGAACCATGTGGAGGCAGAAGCAGCGTGAACCATGTGGAGGCAGAAGCAGCGAGAACCATGTGGCGGCAGAAGCAGCGTGAACCATGTGGAGGCAGAAGCAGCGTGAACCATGTGGAGGCAGAAGCAGCGAGAACCATGTGGAGGCAGAAGCAGCGTGAACCATGTGGAGGCAGAAGCAGCGAGAACCATGTGGAGGCAGAAGCAGCGAGAACCATGTGGAGGCAGAAGCAGCGAGAACCATGTGGAGGCAGAAGCAGCGAGAACCATGTGGAGGCAGAAGCAGCGAGAACCATGTGGAGGCAGAAGCAGCGAGAACCATGTGGAGGCAGAAGCAGCGTGAACCATGTGGAGGCAGAAGCAGCGTGAACCATGTGGAGGCAGAAGCAGCGTGAACCATGTGGAGGCAGAAGCAGCGTGAACCATGTGGAGGCAGAAGCAGCGT
>OZ035838.1:39260563-39288063 GCA_964034765.1 Knipowitschia caucasica | reverse complement strand
AGAAAACACTTAATTGATTACGTGCAAGGTACGAGATTAAGGCTCGTCCAAGTCACTAAAGGACTTTTACGACACGGTTCTCTGTATGTTTTTATGATTCATGAGTCCTGGGTCTGCAGCCCTGTCCGAGTCCTGGGTCTGCAGCCCGAGTCCTGGGTCTGCAGCCCTGTCCGAGTCCTGGGTCTGCTGCCCAGCCCGAGTCCTGGGTCTGCAGCCCTGTCCGAGTCCTGGGTCTGCAGCCCTGTCCGAGTCCTGGGTCTGCAGCCCTGTCCGAGTCCTGGGTCTGCAGCCCTGTCCGAGTCCTGGGTCTGCTGCCCAGCCCGAGTCCTGGGTCTGCAGCCCTGTCCGAGTCCTGGGTCTGCTGCCCAGCCCGAGTCCTGGGTCTGCTGCCCAGCCCGAGTCCTGGGTCTGCTGCCCGTCTCTGTGTTCCTCTGATGCAGGAATCTGTTAGACATAAAAGAAGCAGCAGCTCTACACCGAGCTCAACCTATCTCCAAGCGAGCGCCCAGCCTCTCTGTGGCAACTCTCGCTTGTCTCCACAATCTCATTTTGGTCTTTACCGAAGGTTAGAGGTGGGACTTCTGATCAACTTCCCTAAATACCAACTATCACACTAAAGAGTCAAGGCCAAATTAGACATTTCTTGAATATTACCTGATACATTTGACACTCAGAAGAACTCCGACATGTTCAGGTGTCAGGCTGTCCAGGATTGACTCACTCCTGAGTTAATATTGAATAGATGAGTATAATAACAGTCGGACTCAGAGCCTCTTGCTCCAGCGTCGTTCACAAAAGAGAGATCACAGTAAATCCGTCTGAGCAGATCTTGGCCTGGATTTCTGTAAATAGTTTGTGTTTATGCTCAGCCTGATGTTAATTCTCGACTCTGTGTTTCTTGGGACAGTCTTTTTCATGCCTTTAACACTGCTGGACTGGAGGACTTTGGGTTCATTTGTTTTTCTGGTTATTATTCATTTCTACACAACCCTGCCCTGACGCTGTCCTTTTCTCTGCACCAGAGCGTGTTACTGTCTCTTGATCTGTTTTTGCTTCTCGTCATATTTTCCACATCTCATCACTGTCCACACTGGGGAAGTCTTGCAAAGTTTCTCCAATGTGGTTTTACTGCAAATGCCAAATCAAGTCTTGTATCTTGTGCTGCTACAGGATCATAGGCTCTGAGCTATGGACAAAGGACATTGGATATTTCTGCCTTAAGATGAAAGTCCGCCTTAAAAACTTGAATGGATGGTTCTAAGATTACTCTGGTTTAGAATAATGACATTTTACCGGTTAATTTTAGACAACCTAAAGATTTATCCATCATTTCATTGGTTTATTTAGATTATAAGGATTTCTATGAAAAAACGGTCAAATTGGAAGAAATGTTTTAAAGATTTTGGTGTTTTCAGCCCCATTTAACTCTCTATTCTAAGTTTATTTCTAGTCATTTCTTTGTTTTAAGTATTTTCAGTTTTAGTCTCTTAAGAACTTTTGTCACACTCATTATTTGGTTAATCAGTCTTTATCGACCAAGAATAAAAAAATAAATTAAAATAATCCCAATATTATCACCAAACTTAATTCCCTGTAGATCATGTTGAAGTCTCAGAGAAAAGGAGATGAAAACTTGAGCCTTTGCTCCGTGTTTTATCTCTGCTCTAAGATTGATGATTCTCAATTTTAATTTCACGCATCGATTATCGCTATCTACAAAATTTGAGATTAAACAACAACTTTTTACAACAGAATTCTGCAGATACCGAGCTGTAAAAGTCAGGATTGTGTTTTATTCACAGAGAAAGATTTGACTAAAAACTTGTGAAATATGGATGTTTGGTCCGACTCTAAACTCTGGCTCTGGTCCTCTTTAAAACACACTCTTTCTGCAGCACACACTGAAAACAGTTAAAATAACATGAATTATGCATGAGATTATTTGACTAGTTTTAAGATAATAAAACATAATATTAGAGAAAAAAGTCTGAGCAGTGACTTTTTAATCTTGTTTTCAGTATTTTTTCTTAATTACAGACTTTTCTTGTTTAGATAAAATAAATGTGATGCTGTATTTTAAGGAATAAGTAAATAATACTTTAAATGTTTTTAAACTAGAATCAAGTCGTTTGGGGCTAGTTTTATTTTATTATTTTCAGAAATCTTAAGTCATATTTTCTTCTTCTATTGACAGATCATTTTTATTAATTTAAGCAGGATTTTACACATTTTCCTGTATTTTGTTTTTTTAAGGGATTTTGTTCAGTGCTGGATCTCAACGATACATCTTTAAACATGCATTTCCAAAACCCTCATCTATATTCACTCCAAACCCACACTTTACCTGCTCCACCTGCTCCTCCTGCTCCACCTGCTCCACCCGCTCCTCCTGCTCCACCTGCTCCACCTGCTGCTCCTCCTGCTCCACCCGCTCCACCTGCTCCACCTGCTCCTCCTGCTCCTCCTGCTCCACCCGCTCCTCCTGCTCCACCTGCTCCACCTGCTGCTCCTCCTGCTCCACCCGCTCCACCTGCTCCACCTGCTCCTCCTGCTCCTCCTGCTCCTCCTGCTCCTCCTGCTCCTCCTGCTCCACCTGCTCCACCTGCTCCACCTGCTCCTCCTGCTCCTCCTGCTCCTCCTGCTCCTCCTGCTCCACCTGCTCCACCTGTAACCGCCCGACAGCAGCAGATCCCACTGGGCCTCCTCTCGTACCTCCTTGTTCTTCCTTCAGATTCAGTCCGACTCAGTGTCCTCCGTCTGCTCCGTCTCACTCCTGCTCTCTCCAGACTCCATAACGTCATTGACACCGTTCCCAGCCTCTCGGACGTGCATGAGTTCAAGTCCCTCGTCTGGGGCTGTGTCTGTTCCACCGCCTCTGGATCCGTTCCTCTCTCAGGAGTTTTCAGATTTGCTCACAGAGAAGTGGGGAGAGGAAGCCTTTGCTCTGGTTTCTCCGTTTCAGACCCAGAGCTGTAGTTTTCATCCACATGCAGCTCATTGTGGTCTTTCATGTTTTCGCCCGTAGCCCTGTTTCCACCAAGATGCTATCGCTGCCTCTGCCCTTGATACATTATCTGTGCGTGTGCCGCTTGATTCTGATCTGAGACGACGTTTCAAAGGCAGATTAGGCCGACTGTGTGTTTTTGCTGCAGAAAGCACATTTTTACGTTACTTGCACTTCTCCAGCGTGTTGATACAGCGGCTGCTTCCACATAAAGGAGACATGTGGGAATTCTGTTATGGGATTTAAACCCACAACCATTGATCAGTTTGAATACAACTGTTTGGATCTACTCATTCTGAGGGATTGTGGGTCCTTTGTTGGTGGTAATGGGAGAATATTTTGATGATCAATCAATAATTGGCAGTTAGAGGAACACCTCTCCTCCCTGGGGAGGTGTTCTGGGCACGTCCCACCGGGAGAAGACCCAGGACACAGGGGGACTATGTCTCTCAGCTTGGAACGCCGTTGGGTCGGGATGAGCTGGAGGAAGTGTGTGAGGAGAGGAAGGTCTGGATGTCTCTGCTGTGACTGCTGCCCCTGCGACCCGGCAACGGATATAAATGTGAGAAAACATATTTGTGCGTCAGCTGCACCGGCCCCATTCATTTAACGAGTGCATTCAAAAGTCCATAGCAACTGAACTAGACTGGTCCAAAAACATAGCCTCACCTCAACATCGACAGCATCTGGAACCAAGAGGACCAAGAGCCACTTTTGGACCAAGAACCACTTTTGGACCATCCTGTAAAGCCGTTTTCTGGAGGAAAGAAGATGCTATACAAAAGCATTGGGTAATTCTTTTTCCGGGTACACCTCCCCCGGAGGGAGTGAGATTGCGGCTCACGTGCTCATGGACCTTTTGGAGCCAGGACCCGCCCCCACTGGTGCCAACCCGTTCTCTAGAACCACTACTTCTAAAGAAGAACAAAGCAGTAAAGAACGGAGAGAATTAGAATGAGGAAAAAACAAATGAGGTTAAAAAAAAGTAATAAAATATGATAAAAACATTCTCAGGCATCAACACCGTGAGGAAAGGAAGAGAAAAAACATTTTAGATCATGTGACTTATTGTTTTTAAAGCCTCCCTCGCTCCTTGTTCATCATGTCAGCCCTGTTATTGTAACGACGGCTCTCGGCTGCATAATTACCGGGTCCGGGGCAGTAGATTGTGACCCCTGAGGTTTCGGGAGGCTCCGTGGCTCCGACATCTGCCTCGGCGTCTGATGCAAACTCTGTGTTTTAATGATGCTGTAGCGAAAGAGCTGCAGGAAAGAGGCACTCGTGTTTTTCCAACGCGTGAACAAAGCTTTGGCCGATGAGCCGGAACCGTCTTTCACCGTAAACCTGCGCCGCGGTGATAACACTTTGTCCTGAGGAATCCGTCGTGTCGAGATGTAATTATCCACAGCCATTAGGCTTTACGGCTGCGTAGCGATAGAGCTGTACGTTTAGCTAGCAGGTTCCTCCCAACCGCATGTGTTGATTTGTTTGTGATCGCAGTGATGCAGATGGGTCTAAAGCCGCTCTGCGTAGTTTTTACAGTTGCTCCAAATGAAAAAACACTTTACTGTTGTAGATTTTAAATACAGCACACGTCCATACACTTTGATTTTCTGTCATATCAAAATCTATGAAAATATGAAATTCTATATTTAATCATGAAATGTTTCTATACTAAGGATTAATCAAGTGTTTTTATAAAGTGTTCTTATGTTAATCATTTGGTGTTTGCATAAAAATCAGTTTGTATCACGCGTCAGTCTGAACGGACAAGGGATGAGACCCAAGACCAGACCAGACCAGACCAGACCGATAAGGAGTGAGATGACGCAGTCGGAGGCACTTCCTCTTTTTCTAGACATTTCCATAAAAACTGTTGGTAGGACATTTGGTGAGTCAGTCTGAGCCGGGGACAGAGAGGACTTCGCAGAGCGCCTGGATGTTCTCTGTACATTGTCAGGCCTGGAGGTTAAATGGGCCCAGCTCATGGGGTCTGTTTGGGAAATAAGAGCTCTGAGAGTTTTGTATTAATATTTAATCGCAAAGAGGATTAAATATTGTTTTTTTAACTCTGAAAATCTTGGGCTTTTCTGTATCAAATTCTTTTTTGACAATATAACCAAAAACAATTCGACTTTTAAAGAATTTTTACCTCCATCATGTTTTTGAATTGTTGTCATAGACTCCAAATTTGACTTTTAAGGCCCCGTCCCAATACTCGCACTTCCACCCTCGCGCCCCTCATTTGCGCGTTCCCGATAAAGGGTGCGAGTGCGTAGGGTTTCCCAATTCTCCAGGGAGGTATTTGGCCCCGCCCCCTTTGCGCCCCTGATCCACACTTCGCCGTAGCCTGCATCTATGCGCACTCTGGCGAAGGATATTGCCCATAATTCTTTGCGGTACACACCAAAACGACGGGAAAATGAAATTAAATATAAATTTTGAAATATATATGCAGTATGTGTGTAAATAAGTTTTGCTATGTTACTTGGAAAGAAGCATAAACGTCTGATGAAGAATTACGGACATTGTGCTTTAACAATTTAATAACTTTTTAAAGCAAGCGTTTATATAACATTCAATTTAAACTTTACACTTAGTACAATAATCTTAGAATGTATAAAAACTGACCAGATAGTTAGTTACCCACATTTAACTTAACATTATACAGCTATCTCTAATTAAAAAACAACTAATATACATGTATTTTAACGTGTGTGAAGCAATTCATATTGTTTCCCAAAGGGTCAGACAAAATTACCTTTAATTTTTATAAAGTTTAGGTCTGAAAATGACCATCTCTTGACGAGTCGATGACGTAAACTGCACTCAGTGTGCACTGTCCCAATTCCGCCTTTTGTGCACGCTTGCAACCTGCGCACTCAAACCCTTGCGCGCACTTCAAACAAATGCACACTTCAAACAAAAAAAGCACACTTCATAGGATTCTTTCTGCTGGCCCCGGTTGGAATGAGCGTAGGGTGCAGTGTGGGTATTGGGACTGGGCCTATTGATCTCAATGGTAGACTTGTTTTCCAATACTCAGTCACACAGACTCCAAAAACAACTGTGCTGGAAGACATTTTGATTTCACTCATTGTTAGTGGTCGTGTGAAGTAATTTATGGTAAAATAATAATCTTTTGGTTGAACTTATTGTAGTTATAGTGACAGAAGAAACCCAATAGCATGTATACTTGTACATTTCTCCATTGTTAGATCAATGAAGTTCATCTTATCCTTTTTCCCATTAACATCTATGAAAGTTTGGAGTCTTGTGGGGACTGGTGGTAAAGTTTGTTGATTCTTCTCGGAAAAAGCCGCCGATGAACTGCACATTGTACTAAAACATGTTTTTTTTAGACGATACATGGTTTTGTTGTTGTGGATCTCCAAAACCATGACCTCTCCCTGGGGGGTCTCCACCTTCCAACACACTGGTAATATCAGCGCTGCTCAGATTCTATTTACTAATATTAACCAGTTATTCCATTTTTTCCATTTTCTACCCTTTAAATCCATTTCTGGGTCAGGGGGGTGGCAGTCAGAGATGCCACCCAAGTCTCATAGCACCAGCTATTAACCAGTTTATTCTGCAGCATAAATAACTGTTAAAACACTTTTTGACCCATTTTATAATGAGTTAGACATGATTTGAGTGGGTTTTGAGATGTTTTCTGAACTTTCACTGGTTTTGGTTCATAATTTATGAATCAGCATTTACGAAAACACTAATCACAGGGCCTTCTCTGTGGTCTCAAACCCAGAGCACAGGGCCTTCTCTGTGGTCTCAAACCCAGAGCACAGGGCCTTCTCTGTGGTCTCAAACCCAGAGCACAGGGCCTTCTCTGTGGTCTTAAACCCAGAGCACAGGGCCTTCTCTGTGGTCTCAAACCCAGAGCACAGGGCCTTCTCTGTGGTCTCAAACCCAGAGCACAGGGCCTTCTCTGTGGTCTTAAACCCAGAGCACAGGGCCTTCTCTGTGGTCTTAAACCCAGAGCACAGGGCCTTCTCTGTGGTCTCAAACCCAGAGCACAGGGCCTTCTCTGTGGTCTCAAACCCAGAGCACAGGGCCTTCTCTGTGGTCTCAAACCCAGAGCACAGGGCCTTCTCTGTGGTCTTAAACCCAGAGCACAGGGCCTTCTCTGTGGTCTCAAACCCAGAGCACAGGGCCTTCTCTGTGGTCTCAAACCCAGAGCACAGGGCCTTCTCTGTGGTCTCAAACCCAGAGCACAGGGCCTTCTCCTAAACCCACTTCCTTCTTTATCCTCTTCCTCGTTCCTTTGAAGCTGTAGAATCTGAATATTCTGTTCTGTGTTTGTGATTTCCTGTTGATTAGTCGCTCGTTTTGACGGCGCCGCTCGATGTGTGTCAGTGACTGTCTCTGGGATCTGCCGCCGCCGCCGCCGCCCCGCCGTCTGAGCCGTTTGGAACCTGTTGGATTCATTGATCTGATAAAAAGAGAAATGTGGAGGTCCTTCCACTGAACATAACTGATAATATTAAAGTTTTCAAATATGGTTTTTATTCTCTGCTTCTGGTTTTCTGACGATACTTTTATAATCCTAGTTTTTCCTCCGCTCAGTTTCCTGTAAAGTCAACATTTAACCTTAACACATTCATGATGTCAGGGTGGCGGCGCCAATAACAACTTGGGACAGGATAGGGCCTGAAAAAAAATTAAAACAAACTAATCGATAATTCGACGATAATCGATTATTGAAATAGGTCGACAAACTATTTTAGTAATCGATTAATGTTTTCTGTGCACACGGACTCAATAACAGAGCAAAAGATGACTATGAAAACATTTGTATTTTTGATTAAAACCGACTTTGTTTTTATAAATTCATGAATACTGTCTGTCTCATCCAATCAGTTAGCAGAATTAGCACATAGAGCTGTTATCAAACATTTACTTTAAGTTTACCCATCAATACTATCGTCCTCGAGTGTTGCCACTTTAGCTTTTTTGTGATGACCATTTTTTTTTTTCTACACAATTCCCAGCCAAGCGATTACTCGATTTAATCGTAAAAAAATAAGCGATTGATTAATCGATTACAAAAATAATCGTTAGTTGCAGCTCTAGACAGTCGGACCCTGGGCGGTGTCTAGTCTGTTGTGCTATTCACGAGAGATTATAGTAGCTGGAAGTAGCGCTAGGCAAATGCCATCTTGTTTGCGGTTCCCCGCTCAGTGTCATTTGCGTAATTAGAGAGAAAAGATGAGAGTTTTCTTCTGGTTTCAAACTCTGGTCTCAGATAGGAGTGCACTTTGAAAATATCATTCGATATGAGGTGTGGTGGTGGATCCAGGCTTTATAAGATAGCGCCTTCTGAGGCCACCCATATGAAACCCAAGCAATTTATTTGGGTTTTCCTAAAAATGCCTGAATCAAGATCTTAAGACATATTTTTTAGTTCTCCCTTAGAATTTGTTGTGTCCCCACTCTCAAATAAGACTGTTACAACAATGAAACTTGCACTAGATGATAGCATTTTGACTTTAAATACAGAACACGATTTACATGGTTTTCAATAGGAGCAAAACGGAAGGTTATTACACCTCTGCGTATTCTACCCTACAGATCAGTTTAATGAAACCCAAGTTATAGGCGTGAGTTGTTGCAAGTTTGTGGAAATTCACTTGTAGATTTTTACAGTAGTTTCAAAGTAATTTATTGATTGGCACTTTTCCAGACCAGAGTTTCACATAATATTTATTTTTTAAGTTGTTTGGAGTATTTATTGTGTTACTCCACACACTCGATCGAGAGGATGTCCTTACATCGTGTGCCTCCACATCTGATGTTCACTCATTAAACACGTTGGTAAACGGTTTGTATGGTTATTTCAGTAAACCAGAGCAGCATGTAGAGGTCCATCCTATATTGTAAGTAACATGCTTAAATGTTGGGGTTATTATTTGGACAACTTTTTACAGCAATTGTCAGCTGGGGGTTAGATTTAGGTTTTTTTATTTTTTTAAATAAGAGTTAACAAGTTAAGTGTGCTCTAAAATGACTAATATTCGATGTATTCTCAGTGATAGTCATTTTGATATTTCAAAATCTCCACACATGGTGTCTCTTGTCATATTTGATTTATGTGGGGATATTCTTTAATTAGTTATTGATTCCATAAGGCTATAACTTAAATTAATAAGAGTTAGGAGGCTTTCTGTAAATTAGAAATTATTAAGGAATGGTTCCAAGTATATGTTAGAGAATTAATTCTCCCCATCTAATTTGCATAATTTGACGTCATTTGCTGTTAGTAATTGGGGGATTTTATAAAAATCCTGATGCTGCTGTGAGTAGTCTACCCAGAGGGCGCGCCTCAGGTGAAGCGTGCGCCTGATGTTATCGATCTATATACATCGGCAAAGGCTTCTCAACTTCCTGTCCCTGTGATTACAGGAGGCACAAAAAAATTACATCTATGGAGGCACTTTTAGCAGAAGCAGGACGGTTCGCGACACAATGCGCCCAACAGCAATTTCCAAACCTTGTTCCTCTGTAAATCTAACCTGTCTTCGAATCCTCCCATGACAGGCACTTTCTCTGAGAGACAGGCCTGCACCTGCAGGAAATTTTGAGAATAACACACAGAAGGTGAAGTATCCTAATCTCTTCTTCATCTCTTGGTTTGTGGAGTTTAAACCAATTTACCATTAAAAAAAGCATGACACCGTAAGACAATTCCTCTAAAACCCTCTGTTATTGTTGCAGATTACACTCCGTGAATCAACCCCAGTTGTGCTTGTTGGGAGTTCCTGCTCTTGTGTGGCTGGCCAGGCACTGTGCAACCACATAGTTGCTCTGCTGTACCAGACTGCACATAATTGTGAGAGTGGGATGTCTGTGGTGCCACCTGTTCTTTCCTGCACTGAAACCGAGCAAAAGTGGCATAAACCGCGAACCATGGTTGGTAATAATTTATGTGGTATAGCTCATGTAAATGTCTTCATTGTGAGATCAATAAAGTGTCCTATCTTTAAACCAACTTTACAGGGTGTGAAGCCGGTGTGAAGCCGGGGCGAGTGGACACAGTGGTGGTTATGAAGGCCACACCAGGAGCTTCTGCAACAAGTGGAAAAAGGTATTTTTTTATTTATTTTTTGTTAGTTGAGGCATTACTTGAGGCACACATACAGGACAGTAGCAAGAGCACTATTAGTATTAGATAGCAATATGGCCTACGTGCAGGACTGTACAAGGACTCTACAAGGACTCCATGTTATGACTATGATGTGACTGTCTCTTTGTGACACGTATGTCTTTCGATGTGTGACGTGACAATGACTATATAAACTGTGTACTGCCTTTATTCTGTCTGAGAGAAAGAAACAGAGTAAACCAGTGGAACTTGAGAGAAACTTAAATAAACTCCCAGAGTTTGGCACACCACGATCCGTCTCTGTCTGCTTAAATCCTAACAGATTTGGTGGAGAATGCGCGGCTCAGTGTGTGCCATTCTCTGGATTGTTTTGAGGGAGTTTTCTCTGTTTCTTTTTTTCGGCGTGTGGGAGCAACAGCACGTTATCTGGAAGGGGAGAAATCCCAGTGGACGCTGAAAGGGCTCGCTTTTGGATGGGCTTGCTCTTGCTCCCTCACTTTCTCTGTTTTGTGTTTAAATTGAATATTCCGACGCGGAAAAGATGTTGGCAGACCTCTCGGACAGTCCGTGCATGCACCTGTTTGACAAGAATAAGGTAAGCAGACACCTTTTTATATGTAAAGTCTGCATAATTGGATACTAGCTAAATTTTGGTCTGTTTTTGAGGTCTGTCGAACTCTCTAAATTGTGTTCAAATAAGTGAAAAGGCCATATAAGTGAATAGGATCCATAAAGTGAATAGGATCCATAAAGTGAAAAGTGTTGGCCATTAAAGTGAATAGGATCCATAAAGTGAAAAGTGTTGGCCATTAAAGTGAATAGGATCCATAAAGTGTAAAGGCCATAAGTGTTGGATCCAAAAGTGAAACCATGGTGTAATAATAAAAGCAATAAAAAGGGAAATGTGTTAAGGAGGCCTTTGTTACAAAAGCTTTGAAATTGACGAATTTCAGGCTGATAAATGACAAAAGTACATAAGCAACAATATTTCAGTGATCACGGTTTAAATTACATACAGAAAAAGGGAGTTTTTGTTTTTGGAGTGAACAGAGTTCACCGGAGAATGCAGAGTTTTATCTAAAGTTGAGCTATGAGAGCTTTCGTGAGTTATTTACATTTTTTGCCGAGTTTTATCTACAGTTGAGCTATGAGAGGGTTGTATCCAACAGTTGTTTTTGTTTTTTAGAAAGAGATTTTGAGTTTAAATTAGTTTGCTACCTCGATAAAATAGAAGCGTAAACGTTAAACACTAAAGAGTGCCTTTTGTTACTAGTGTGGAAAGTGATCAATTCTAGACTTGGATGACAAAAGTATAAAGAACAACATAAGTTATATTCGCTTTAAAAAGTAATCTTGAAAGTTATTCTTCTGTATCTTTCTGCCTGTGTGTGCGCGTCTGTGTGAAAGGAACCCCCCCGCCCTCGCTGCTGCTGAGCTGCTGCTCTGATTTAAAGGGGAGCTACTGCTTTAGGAATTTGGCTTTTCATAGTAGTTATTCCGTTAAATTTGCGAAATTTGCCATTGAACATTGTGTTGTGACACAGTTAAACGTTTTTAAACACCATTAGTGAATAAGTTTTGAATTAGTATGTTTTTGAAACCCAAAGATTAGTGCTAAAGCTGTGCAATTCTTTTTAGACCTAACATATTTCTAGATTCCATTCTTTTAAATCTGCTGCTTATTTCTTAACTTTTTGTGAGTTGTGTTTGTTTTTATGTTTTTATTTTAATTACAAAAGCCGTTTTTCAAAACATTTAAATTAGAATCCGTGTTAAAAGTGATTATTGATTATAGACTTCGTCTAAAAAGAAAGAGAGAATTAGGCTGTAAAAGTATTATATTATTAAGTTAAACTACCCAATTCACATGCAAGTGGTGACTTTTGTTTTTGTTTTGACTACATGCCTGACCTTGTTGCTCCTGCTGATGCCACAGCAGAGGAGCCTGGTCTAAAATGTGCTCCAATTCATACTGACTTCATTTGAAAAATGCTGCAATTATTTTAAATTAGTAAAATATATGCTGAGATAAATGCACATAATTAAACACACAGTACAAAAGTACATAATACATATTTTAAAGTTTAAGAAGGTTTAAGAGATTTGAGTCTTGTTTTTTATATTGAGAGTTTCTGGTTTTAAATGTCATCATTAGTAAGATAATAAGTAATCTTTTATTTACATAGCGCTTGGGAAAACCCAGAGCGCTCAAATTGTTTTGACTTCAGAGAGAAAAACAATCTCATTCACAATCTCTGTTGTTTTTAATTTGACTATAAGGTTGTTTTCCAGAACCAAGAGCACACACTGTACAGGGTCACTGGACTGCTGGACACTGGACACCAAAGCCCACCCAGCCACAGGTCACAGAGCTAAGAGCAAAGGGAAATGCCACCTCCTTGCCCCTCCCCCCACTACAGAAGTAAGTGGGAGTGAGACCGGGGCCATGAAAGAGAGGTATCTGGAGACGTGATGGGTGGAGCATCAGGGAAAGACCTGAATGAGAGTTGGGAGTGTGTCCAGTTGGTTTGCATCACCCCAGTGTGACCTTTGACACCTACAGGTGGTTCGAGGAGTCTGGAGAGACAACCCCAAAATTCACACCCTACACACACATACACATACATTCATACACTCACACATTCACATTTGCATATAGATACATGAAAAAGCAGAACATGAGAAAAAAGCATTAAAAGTTTACTCCAATGTAAACACATATTTTTAATTGTCTATCACTTGAATCTTTAGTTGAATCAGTATTTTTTGAGACCAGAAATGTTCATTTGAATTCTATATTGTCATGGACTAATTGACGTCTGTCCTGACACTTTTGATGTTTTGATTTTGTACTGTGTGAAGTAATTACATTGATTAGGATTAGATCTGATAAAAACACAAATTAGAGAAGTAAACTGAATCATTGCGCTTGCTTTTGTCTGAGGGACATTAGCAACAGCATGAATAGAAATTGTGTTAAAGTAGAATCAAAATGTCTTAACCATAGAGAGTAACTACTGCATTACAAGCTGTGTACAGGAACTGAGACACTGCATCATTGACCAGAAGTGCATCGCAAATGACCTGATGTGCTTCAACTGAAAAGACTGTATCTGGAGATCCTGATGTCCAACTGGAGAAACCAAACCATGGCTTGGACCCTACTGATGTCCAAGATGACATCTCTCTATGACCTGACCTGATGACGACTGAGACTCACCCTCAGGGGACCCTGAGGACCTGAGGATCTGAGAGAGAAAACTGGGGAGTGATGTTTATATTTTTGAAATCATACATTGATGAGTGCTAAATGAGAGAGATACTCATGATTCTTCTTTTGTTTTTGTTTGTCCCTAGCTTCTGGACATCTGATGATCTATTGGACACAGCCATTTGCAGAACAAGAACCAGCCAATGAAAACGTCTATTGCCGATGCTATTGCTACAACCAGAACCTGTTACCAAATGCAATATACATGTTAAGTATTCAGACATCTGACAGACAAAAACTTTGAAAATGATAAAGTTTGAGTGTTGTAGCGTTTTAGTAGATGTTAAATAGTAGTAAAAAAGTAGAATTGTCCTTCCTTTGTTGTTCATAAACATTTCCACATAAGAGTTAAAATAGTACCCTACAATGTTATCCTTTTGATAGATCAGCTATAATATTAGAATCAGAGTTATGTTACAGCCACTAAAAGTGACAGAAGTCACAAATTAGGAATATGCCTTTGCTCAAGCTGCAGCCAAACTTTGGAGTCACAATAGTGTAGAAATAGAATTGGATAAATGCATCAACCATAGATGCTTTCAAAAATAGAGATTATTTGTAGCCAGTGCTAATATCAAATGGTAAAGGGACCATTTCACAAACATTTACTTCAGAAGTAAATCAAGTTAATTACAGTTTATGTACAGTTTTATTAGATACTGTCAAATTCACTTGTGTTCACACATGAGTGAATGTTGACTATGCAAAAAGTCCATATGAGTGTAGTCTAGATGAATGCCTAGATCAATGAGATAGATTACAACCAACAGAGATTCAAAAGCATTTAAAAGCATTTTGATGCATTTGGGTGTAGCACAAAAACACAATAGTAGATATTTGGATATCTTTGAGAAGTTTCCAGCACAAACCCCATTGTAGAATAACTGACCCCAACCCCAAACATGCTCAAATAGATTAGCTCTTGTAAGGATAATACTAATTTGATTAATGATGTACATTCATCCCAACTGCCTGACAATAATATCTTTAGATAATAAAAAGTAATAAATCACTGACCACTATAGAAGTGTAAATGTTGACCATTTGCCTTACTGTGTTCACAGTTTTATTCCTGAGAATGTAGAAGAGAGATGGAGCAAAATCCCACTGATAATAAGCCACTGATAATGAGAGTGTAAAACCACAGAGAGATTTATTAGATTAAAATGTATGTTTAAAAATATGGCTCAATAGAAGCAAATATGCAAACATATTTGTAAATAGATTAGAATAGTTTTAAACTATAGTGATAATGAAAGTAAAGTACACAGTCTAAGATTAAAAAGTGAAAATAATACAGTGAAGTGAAGTGTAAACAATTAGCATTAGAATAAAAGTATAGAGTAATAAAAGTGAAATTAGCTTCTAATTTGAGACTCAGCTCGTTTTTGTCTGTGTTTTGACTGAATCTGCTGAGTTCTACTGTGTCCAATAGTGTTTGTTTACTTTATTTTTGATTTGTTTGTTTATTTTTTTTATTTTTTCCCAGGATAGAGGATAAAATCCACTGATATTGATTTGATGATTATGAGTTTAATGCATACATTTTCTTTGTTTTTAATAATTTTTTAAAGTTTTTTTTAGGAATTTTTTTCTTTTTTTTCCACTTTATTGATTGATCAAATTGAGTGATCACATGTGATTATGTGATCAAAGGGGAGGGTATTAGTATTAGATAGCAATATGGCCTACGTGCAGGACTGTACAAGGACTCTACAAGGACTCCATGTTATGACTATGATGTGACTGTCTCTTTGTGACACGTATGTCTTTCGATGTGTGACGTGACAATGACTATATAAACTGTGTACTGCCTTTATTCTGTCTGAGAGAAAGAAACAGAGTAAACTAGTGGAACTTGAGAGAAACTTAAATAAACTTCCAGAGTTTGGCACACCACGATCCGTCTCTGTCTGCTAAATCCTAACAGCACACACGATATACAATATAAGTAGCTGCTGTGTTTCTTAGCTAGCTGTAAATGCTTCAATCAATCTGTGTAAAGGTATACACATATAGGGCAGGATAAAAAGTAGATAATGATAATCTGAAATTGCAGAATTCTGGATTCTGAAAACCGTTGCAGGCAACCTTAATTGGAAAACTTGTTTTCACATTGTGTTATTGTATCCGATGCACAATTGCATTAACTGTAATTATCATATTTCCTTAGATCAACGCTCTACAAGGCTTACAAGGGTGAACTGCCAGTACCGTCAACACTTGATCCTTCAGCAAACTATGCTGCTTTTGACCCAGATGTGCTGCCATTGATCTGCCAGATGAACATCTCTGCTGACAAGCCACTGGTGGATTCAGCTTTTGGAAAAGTGCAAGCTGGCAGCGTGCTGTCTTACCACCACCCTCCGCCTTCAGCCCAGGGTGTTTGCATACATAAGGATGCACCACCCTTTCCCAAACTGCCACTTGATGACTACCATCTACCACCAACCGAGTGTCATTTTGTGGCCACCTCTCAGCAGCAGCTTCACCTGCACTCCCTGCACGTGACCTTGGCCCAGTGTCACCAAATTGAAGCTTCAACCAGAGGTCAAAGTGCAGCAGCTGAGTGGCATAGTCTCAGACGAGAAAGGGTGACCTCCTCTCATTTCAGGGAAGTCTGCCATGTTGGAGGATCTACGTCTGCAGAGAACCTGGCTGAGAGGATCCTTAGGGGCACAAGACCTACTGCCATCATGAGAAGAGGGCTCGACATGGAAGCGGGAGCTTTAAAGGAGTACGCAGCCATGAAGAACGTGAACCTATCACAATGTGGACTGGTCATTCATCCTGATGCGCCCTGGCTCGGAGCGTCACCTGATGGGCTGGTGTATGATCCCCTGGAGAGACACACATGGGGCTTGGTTGAATTGAAATGCCCGAATGTGCAGAGCTACATTGACTGCAAGTACCTCTCAGTGCAGCATGGCCAACATAAGCTTAAGGAGAGCCATGCGTACTACTGGCAGATACAGGGACAGCTGCTCATCACTGGCATGACCTGGTGTGATTTTGTCATCAGTGCAAATGACAACATGTTTGTGCAGCGCATTTACAGGGATGACACAGTGATATTAAGCATAAAGGAGCGATGTGATTTGTTTTTTTTAATACATACATCTCCAAATATTTATCCTCAAATTGAGAACCCTCCCTTAAGGTAACCTTTGTTTGTCCCACAGTGGGAACATTTCATTGTTGGAGCACACATACAGGACAGTAGCACACAAAATAAATAGTAATGTTTCTTAACTAGCTGTAAATGCTACAAGTCTTAAAAAAAAGTAGTGCAAAGTTATTGTGTTTACTGGATGTGCATGATTTTGATTTAGTGCATCTTATTTTGTTTCTGTTCATGATTTAGTGTTTGACTTGTGTGTGTGTGTGTGTCATTTTTGAAATACAATATTACATTTTACAAATCAATTTCTGTTCTGATTGATACCAAATCTGCATAGACTGGTTTATTGGGCACAACTCCCACAAATTGCACTTTGCTACAATTAGAATAAAGACCGAGTATTTACTAATTATCTATTTAAGGACATTATGGTGTATTTCTGCACAGCCCAATAGCATAAGTAAAAGGACAACATAGTTTAGTTAGAAGTCTTAATGCATTTATTTGCTAAGTCAAGGGTTTAGAGAAGTGGATACAACATGTATCTAAGTATTATGGAAAGGGACAAGGCTACAAAAACAACTTAGCTTTCTCCAAACATATACATAGCCCTAAATCACAACACAGATCAGAAAATCAAACACACTACATGAAATGATAGAAAAACATTGGTATTGGTCCATAGAGGCCGATGATGATTATGGAAAGGGACTGGCCCAGGCTTTCACTAAAGGTCCGTTCTCGTAGTTTACAAGCAGACAGGCAACAACATAAAGCTGATTAATATTTCCAGTTGAAGACGAGGGGAGCACTGTCCTGAACAATTTGTGTTCCTTCACCCTTCTGATGACATGCTCCACGTGACCTCTAAGCCTGGCAATGGAATGAGTCTTCCTTACTGCGGCTCCAGACAGCTGTTTCTGTTTCTTCAGGAAGGCGGGTATGTGGACTTTGCAGGGGACCAGGTCTTTCACAAGGAAATCCTTGTCCACCATAATAGCCATTGAGGGCTTCAGCAGAGCTACAAGGCCTGACTGCTTGAGAATTTCCCGGTCACTGACACAGCCTTCATAAAGTGGAGAGATGAATGTGATTGCGCCATGAGGAGCCATTCCAATCAGTCCCTTATAAGTGCAGTGCGATTTGTAGCTGGAGTACAGCTCACTTTGCAGCAAGAGGGAGTCAGGTGTTTGACAGCGCAGCTCTGTGCAGTCCAAGATGACTTGTGTGTCACTGTACTCTGAGAAAACCTCTGGCATATAATGTGGTACGGCCTCCTCATCCAGCCAAATACCAATAGCTCCCAACACTTGATATAAAAAATTGGCCCAAGTGGTGATGATGCGGCTCACAGTGGACTGGTGAATAAAAAATCTATTAGCCAGATCCTTCTGCACCAGATCCAAAGCTAGATAATTCATAAAAAGAAAAAACTCATCAATGGGTTGAAGTGAGGTTGGAAAAGCATGGCGAACATCTTGTCCAGACGTTTCTGCCAGTCTGCTGGTCACGCGCACGGCAAGGCTGGTTCTATCTGGCTCCAGAAAGACATCAGGTGGGCATAACTTGAAAACCTGAGCAAGGGGCACAAGATCCTCAGTTAGTAACATCTCATTTATATGGAAAAAGGCCATAAACCAGTAGAACTGCAGCTATCAAATATTTTAGTAATTGAGAATTCAATCAAATAAATCATATTTTTGCTTAAATAAAACTTAATAAATATACAATATCAAATGACAACATATTTCTTGCACTATATACAGTATTTTACCATACATTCACCATACAGTATTCTATACTTGCTGTTTTACAATGCTAATAATTATTACATTTTGGATTATTCAAAGCATTCTAGCTTACCTCGTGTACAACTTGATCTTCATCGGAGCCAGCAAAGCGTTGCAGACCGAACCTGCAACTGATGGTCATTTCTTCGACCCTTCTCTGGAGCGCCTCTACTTGAGCCTGGGACTCCGCTGCTTTGCTCAGGGCTAAATCCAGAGCAGCTGGTTCAGAAGTGGTGGAGCAGTAGTCGTGGTCAGAGCAGGCCACCCCCAACTCTGGATCGTCTTCAGGGTCTAAACGGGGAGGATTTGGCCGCTCCGTTCGCTCCCAAACACCGGGTCGTGGAGCAGGGAGGCTATACCCGGTCCAGTCAAACAGCAGCGGGACAGCACCTTTCCTCAACATACGACATCCTTGTGGGGTGGTGGGCTGGATCATATCTTCAGCCTCAAAGTGGCGAGAATAGACCCGTGTGTTTGACGTAACCTTAAACTGGTCCCTTCTTATTTTCACGATCCACTTTTTTCGCAGTAAAGCATCTCCAGGGAATGTGAAAAAACTTAAAGCAGAGTTAAATCTGGCCGAATTTGAGCATCGTGGAACACAGCAGTGATAACCAGACGTACTGTTCTGTCTCCGTTGAAAAGTAAACGTTGAAACTTTCGACGTCATCTCACACTAAAAACACGATACAACAAAAATAGTCTCTGTAATCAGTAGTAGTCATGGATCTATTATATTAACGTAGCAGTAGACCGGGTATGACGCGGCGCCGGAAGTGACATCTCATCTGACGCATTTGTGGGCACGGTTCAACAATCTGTGCGCACAGTTTAGTAATCTGTGCGCACAGTTTAGTAATCTGTGCGCACAGTTTAGTAATCTGTGCGCACAGTTTAGTAATCTGTGCGCACAGTTTAGTAATCTGTGCGCACAGTTTAGTAATCTGTGCGCACAGTTTAGTAATCTGTGCGCACAGTTTAACAATCTGTGCGCACAGTTTATTTATTTTTTTACCCCTGGCCCTTGCAGGGCTCCGTAATAAAGACTCCTGAGGCCTGCGAGAGTTAAAGGCAGATTTATGCAGAGAATTATCATGACGTTGGAAAAAACACATTTTCAGTTCTGAGAATTAGGTTCCAGTGTGAGATTAAGGGCGGGATCACAGATGGGCTGGGTCTCTGAGAACCTGCTCATGTATGAATCTTGATACTGATGTGTCATCATTTATTAAATTGTGAAATTATATATGTAATCATGAAATTGTATAGTTTTATATCAAAAGTCTCTGAGGTCAAATGAGTTTGTGCAAAACACAGACGGTCACAAGACAGAAACTAGGGATGTACCGAATCCAGGATTCGGATTCGGCCGAATATTGGCTTTTTTGACGGGGTTCGGTTTCTGGCCGAACCTTAGAATTTTTCCCCACCGAACCCGAACCCTGCACTTACACTATGCGCGCTGTGGCGGTTGGATTCGTCACGGAAATCAGATTTGTTCGGAAGTGTAAATAAACATGCACTTTAGCGGAGGTTTATATCCTCTTGCTCTCTGTTGCTCTTCGGATGCACTGAGGTCTCTTCCTGGTCATGTGATCCCCACGGACCAATTAGCTCTAGTTATACGCCGGAGAGAGGGGATGTTATGATTCTTGTTTTCACCTGTAATGCGGTTCTGATGGATCATAAACTAACTTCCTATTCACCAACTTTATGGAGCCGATTACCAGTGCCAGGTACTTGTCATCTGAGCTGCGTATGAAGCAGAGTTGGTGAGTCCATGTTTAGGCAACTAGCCTCTTAGCATTAGCTTCTCTCAACTTGTTCTCAAATGTCCATATATGTAATGTTTTGACCTGAACCAGTGGAAGCTCTTTATGCATGTGTGGTGCTTTAGCTCTTATTTCTACATGCACAGTAATATATGTACTTTATCTCTGAAGTTTTACACTGCTGTGAACTGAATGTATTTGTGTTTAATGATAAGCAGGATTATTATAAATGTTATAATAATAGATTCTGGTCGAGCTACATGTCCAATTTGCAATGCCCATTTGTCTCGTGGTGGTAAGGACCCTAAACAGTACACAACACCGCCGCTGTTAAAACATTTGCGTATGAAACATTTGCGTATGAAACATTTGCGTATGAAACATTTGCGTATGAAACATTTGCGTATGAAACATTTGCGTATGAAACATTTGCGTATAAAACATTTGCGTATGAAACATTTGCGTATGAAACATTTGCGTATGAAACATTTGCGTATTTTATTTTTTTTTATTTATTTATTTAGAGGATAAGCCCCTTGAGATGAATCATCTCGTTTTCGAGGGGGTCCTCAAGATTTCACAAGGACAGATACAGCAAAACAGATGAAAATAAGACAAAAGAAAATCATTAAAAAAAAAAAAAAAAAAAAAAAACACAAAACAAATATAATAAAAAAAATAAAAACATAAAAGCAACCATAACAAATACACACACAATCACTCACACACACACACACACATTGTGACTGTACTGATGTTACACAAAATATGGATAATACTATTAATATTGATGGTAATAACAATAATCAGGAGACAAGACAAGTTTAGGTCTCATAAACTAAGATCAAAACATTGACATGAATACCGGAGATATTGTATCAAAGCAGATTTTAACAGAGGCAGAGAAGTTAGAGAGCGAATAGACAACGGCAAACAGTTCCAGTCAGACGGAGCTTTAAATTTAAATGCATGTTTTCCAGCTTCTTTATTCACTCTTGGAACTACAAAAAAAGACTGATTTGCATGACGCAAACTGTACGAGGATTGGAAAGGAATCAGATATTGTTTTAAATATTCTGGAAAACTGAGATTAATGCATTTGAAAATAAACAATAGCCAATGTAGCTGACGTCTGGAGGACAGAGAGAGCCATGACAGCTGCTCATACATCAGGCAGTGATGGGTTCTGAACGGACAGCGAAGGATGAACCTGCATAGGCTGTTGTAGGAGACAGTCAGAGGCTGAAGAACAGAGGCAGAGGTGTTTTGATAAATTATATCGCAATAATCAAGAATGGGGAGAATCAGTTGAGAAATGATCCTCTTCCTTATTGATAAAACATTTGCGTATGAAACATTTGCGTATGAAACATTTGCGTATGAAACATAAATGGACTGAGGATGGAATAGGATTCGGTATTCGGGTTCGGATGCGGCAGAATCTTAACCAGTGGATTCGGTATTCGGCCGAACCCCAAAAACCTGGATTCGGTACATCCCTAACAGAAACTAAAATGTCAAGAGTTTAAATTGATGACAGTAAACAAAATATGGCACTTTTGCTTCCTGTTTCTCCAAAGTGTTTTTCAGAAAAGTGATGATGTGGCGGAAAGGACCAGGACCCGAGACCGAGATCTGGTCTGGACTGAGGTGGCCTGACGAAGCCACGGCCGCTTCTGCACATTTTAATTATACGATATGTGAATAACTCCTGTGAGGCTCTGATACGACATCTAACCTTTCGGTTCAAGGAACGTCTGGAGGACTCTGAGAACGGCATCATTCGGACTCTGACCAACGGTAGAATGAGCTCATGTCGCTGCACGTCTGCACTTTATCATATCTAAATCTGCTGGAAAGGATACTATATATTTGAATGCATTGTCCTTTTAGTGTTTATCTTTTATTTTTTGTATGGACCAATTTTATCTTGAGTCTAAAATAAAGATTAATAATAAATGTGAGTCAGTCTGAGCAGAGCGCCTGGTTGACCTCTCTCTCATGGTTTAGGGACAGTTACTTTAAGCTCAGCTCATAGGATTAGATCAGGGTTAGTTTGGAGCTTTTTGAGTTTTGGATTCAATTGTGAAAATAATTCAATATTTTAACTTTTGGAATCTTGCCTCTCATTTCTCTTTATCAAATAAAAGACACGTCCAAGTCTATTTTTAGACAATAATACGCATGATACAATACGATATTTTTTGTGAAATATAATAATGTATGTGTTTTGGTGAGGTTACCTTTATAACCTCTTAAACTCCTACATCTGTTTTGGCTCGTGCACAAATGTCTTTGCTTATTTAAAAACACATCTCACATGCTTGTGTGATGCATCATTTTAAAGCTAGGCCCTTCTAGTTTATGTAAATATACACTGAAATAATGTATGTCATTCCTATTTCACTCTGCATCCTTTGAAGTTTGGGAACAAAACCTGTTTTTTTAGCCTCGCCTAAAAAATTCAATGTATAAATGCCCTAAAAAAGCAGACTTCATTGGAAGAAGAACATTTTCAACGGCAATTTGTTCATTGTGTTGTTGACAACAACTGTGTAAAGTTTCAGACTTCTAAGTTTTATAGTTTTTATGTAGTTTCTCTTTTTATGAAGTAGAGCCATTCGGAACCAGTTTGGCAAAGTCTGTGCCAAATTGTGCCAAACTGCTTTACTAACATTTCACCATCATAAAAAGCATATTTTTTAGTTTTGGTACTTATAAGTTACAAATATGTTTTTTTAGTAGTGTAAATGCATATAAAATATGCGCAGCAGTATTAACAGCGTCTTTACGCACGCTTTTACTGTGAAAATGAAAAGAGTTCCTACAAGTCCCACCCATCAAAAGAAAGCTCTTTTTATTGGCTACTTAGACACGTCAATCATTCAGTGCTAGCACATAGCGCTAGCCTATAATCAACAACAAGACAAGAACCCTGTGCAAGTGTTTGTCTTTTTCACAAGGGTCCTGCGGACTGAAACCTGCCCCTTTCTTTTCATGGAACCTCTCTTTTTGAAGCTAAGGACTCAAGGAACACGTGGATATGATGTTTGTGGCTAAACAAAGCTCAAACTTGGTGAAATGTGAAAGAGAAGCCTGAACATTTTTCGGAGCGTTTTTTTTGCAACAGAAAAATGCACATTTTTGGATTATTTCTGAAGAATGGATTATCCATCCATCCATCCATTTTCTACCCTTTAATCCATTTCTGGGTCAGGGGGGTGGCAGTCAGAGATGCCACCCAAGTCTCATAGCACCAGCCCCTCACTGACCCTCTGCAGGTGGTGAGTCCACAGGAGGCTGCTCTCTGAGTGTGAGCATAGCCTTGATCTTTCAGTGGGGGCTTTGGGCAAAGTGGGGTTAAGTGTCTTGCCCAAGGACACAACGGCAGCAGTCATCAGTGGGAGTCGGTGGAGAAGGTGCAGAGGTGGGAATTGAACCCACGACCTTCTGGCCTTAAGGCCAATGCTCTACCAACTGAGCTACTGTCGCCCCTAAGAATGGATTATACTTTGGGAAATACAAGTGGATATTCTTTTTCACTGAAGACTTACGGAGAGAAAGAGACTAAGCAAGGACGGGGAAAGTCTAATTTGTTGGAGCAGCAGAAGACAAAAGGTGAGAAACTTATACAAACACAATTTATTTTGTGCCCATATTATGCGTTATATCTTTTTAATGCAAAGTCTGATATCGTTTACACTTACATATAAATATAGCTGAGAAAATAAGCTTTAAAGTGATATATAGCTTGTGGCTTATGAAGTTCAAAATACATCTGCTATTGCCAGCAGATGTTTTTTTTCTCGTTTGAGCTTAAGATGTGCTTTACATGAGTATTGATGGATGGATCCAGGAGACTTTTAATTGTTCATTTCAACTGGACTGAGTAAAATGTGCTTCAGTTTGTGCCAAATCTTAAAGTACCTTAAAATAAAAAGTTAAAAAAGGAAAATACTTCACGGATCAGTTTGCAAAGATGCAGTAACGAACGAACACATGTTGCACCAGTTTGTACAAAACCTCAGATATTTAGAGAAACTTTCTGTATTAATAAAAGTATTATTATTAAATCTAAACTCCTCCTCTTCACACACAACGTCCAATCCACTTTTTACACACATTTCTCCAAATATAATAAATCACAGAAGAACAATAACCTCTGATAAAACCCTTGCATTCAGCACAGTTAGACTTGACTTGTCCCCAAACAATAATAAATCAGTCAAATCTGAAATAATTTTGGCACAAATGAGACGATAAAATCTGCTGCTGCCGTAAAGAGGAAGTCAGAAACCACAGCAAACATGAAGTTGTTGATTAAAAACACACATGACCTAAATCATCTTTATGTGAAACGCAGGAAAAACGTTTGGATCTGAAAAACAGTGTTGGCTTTATCTGCACTAAAACATGTCTGATCTGGACACACAACCTGGAGCCAAAGAAAACACACAAACAGCCGCACAAGACTAAAAACACATTTGTACAGTGTTCTCCACCCGGACCAGAACCTGGACCAGGTCCTGGACCAGAACCTGGACCAGAACAGGAGAGAGACCCGTCTGCTGAAAAGACCGTTTGATAATCTGTTCACAATAACACTGCACAACATGGAATATTAATAATTCATAATAATGATAATAATAATAATAATACATCAAACTTAAAAAGGGCTTTTTGGACATTTAAAGGAGCAGTGTGTTAAAATGTGGCCAAAAGTGGTACTGCAGCCCCTCCCACTCTCCCTGACTCAGGTTGCCAGATATGCAGACGAATCCAGCTGGGACCATAACAGCTGAATAGACAAGAGTTTTGTCAACAACAAATCTATAACCAACACCTTTTTCACAAAGATAGAAATCCTGGTTTTATTCCTTGTTTTGTCGTTAATGATTTGAGAATCATAACGAGACCTTTTTTAGTTCTGCGCCACATGGTACTTTACCAGTGAGATTAGCCTCACACGGTGAGTTCTGGCGCCCGGATTACGGACGGAAGACTCAAGGTTCAGACTCGGTCCCCCAATGTTTGCTGTTTAGTCCTGAGGGAGTTAGGTCTGAGTCTGAGGATCTGAGGCGGTGAGACGGTGATGATGGAGGTCAGTGAGGTAAGAAGCAGGTTATGGAGGAGGACCTTGTATTGGAATGTGTTATGGAACAGGAGCCAGTGGAGTGGTTTGAGGACGGGGGTGATGTGTTCTCTGGAGCTGGTGTGGCTGAGCGCACGGCAGAGTCCTGGATGTGTTGTAGTTTTTGACTGTTGACGAAGGTGTTGCAACAGTCGAGTCTGGAGGTGATGAAAGGACCTGGAGACCTGAAGTCGGTGATACACTGTTGCCTCTCCACAGACCTCACAGAAATATTTATTATTTTCCTGCTGCTCGTGGTCCACACGGCGTTTGTGTTGAAAGATAAGAATGTTTACTACAATCTTTTCTTGTTTTTGATCGCTTGTTTTGAAAAGATTGTGAAAAGCTGAAGAGCTGTTATGAGGAGAAGTGGAAATGACTCAGTTTGGCTCCGTCTGAAAACGTGCTACAAATATGGAGCAATACACACCGCCAACGCACAATGACCTGGCAACACACAATGACCTGGCAACGCACTCTGCTGCTACACAAGAGGAAGTGACTTATCCCTGAGGAGAGGAGTTTATCCAGGTTTAAACGACACTGGACTATTTTAACAACACAAAGAGATCAAGCCATGTGTGCTTTTGCTTCAACCAATACGATTTTGTTCTGAAAATCTTCTTTAGTTCCTTAAATTTTGCTTAATTCATTTGTTTCTTTAAGATTAATTAGTTTTTATTTAACCAGGAAAGTCCCTCTGAGAATCTCTCCTTCAGTCCTGGCCCCAGAGAGAGTGAGCAGAGAGGGGTCTTGGAGGGTGTTGTGGGGGACGATTGAACATGTTTTTCAGTGATTGGGAAAAGCAGAGCACCTAACCCTGACTCGACATGAGGAGAACATGCAAAATCCATGTTAACCACTGTGCCACCTTTTCTTTTTATATTTAATTTTCTTTGGTCCCAGGCTAGGCCGAGAGTAGCTCAGTTGGTAGAGCACTGGCCTTCTCCACCGACTCCCACTGATGTCTGCTGTCGTTGTGTCCTTGGGCAAGACACTTAACCCCACTTTGCCCAAAGCCCCCACTGAAAGATCAAGGCTATGCTCACACTCAGAGAGCAGCCATCCTCCTGTGGACTCACCACCTGCAGAGGGTCAGTGAGGGGCTGGTGCTATGAGACTTGGGTGGCATCTCTGACTGCCACCCCCCTGACCCAGAAATGGATTAAAGGGTAGAAGATGGATGGATGGATGGATGGTCCCAGGCTTAAATGGTACATGGTGGGAGGGCACAGGGTGGAGGCTTTTGGGACATATGGTTTTACAGCATAGAGGACTCGGACCATGTGCAGGTTGGTCATGTTCTATGTCAAGTTAACTTCATAAAATGCACTTTTTGTTGACATTTTATTTCTACTGCACAAAGAAAACCTGACGACTCCTAAAGTGGCCTTTTATTTGTTTTGGACTAAGTTGGTGAAGGTTTCAGTGATGGATGAATGGCTTTATGCTTGTCCCCAACATAGTCCTGTAGACCTTTAACCCACTTGGTTTAACTCACATGGTTTAACCCACTTGGTTTAACCCACTTGGTTTAACCCACTTGGTTTAACCCACTTGGTTTTAGGCACTTTTACATCAAGCTGCATCTCAACCATTTTGTAAAGGCCTATGATAAAAAAAAAACTAGGTTCAAAAATAATTTGTTCTTCAAGGAGAGAACATTAAAGCCCGACCCGCCTGGAGCTGCTTCAGTCCTGCAGGACCTGTCCTTGTTCTACAACTGCCGCGAGGCCTCGGTCCTCGTTCTACTGTCTGAGTCCTGGATCTACAGCCTCAGTCCTCGTTCTACAGTCTGAGTCCTGGGTCTACAGCCTCAGTCCTCGTTCTACAGTCTGAGTCCTGGGTCTACAGCCTCAGTCCTCGTTCTACAGTCTGAGTCCTGGATCTACAGCCTCAGTCCTCGTTCTACAGTCTGAGTCCTGGGTCTACAGCCTCTGTCCTCGTTCTACAGTCTGAGTCCTGGGTCTACAGCCTCAGTCCTCGTTCTACAGTCTGAGTCCTGGGTCTACAGCCTCAGTCCTCGTTCTACAGTCTGAGTCCTGGATCTACAGCCTCAGTCCTCGTTCTACAGTCTGAGTCCTGGGTCTACAGCCTCTGTCCTCGTTCTACAGTCTGAGTCCTGGGTCTACAGCCTCAGTCCTCGTTCTACAGTCTGAGTCCTGGGTCTACAGCCTCAGTCCTCGTTCTACAGTCTGAATCCTGGGTTTTAAAGTTTTTCCTCTAAACAGGAGTCTGTTGGACTGTGGTGATCCAGGACACTATACATTCTACTACATTCATGGACACTA
>OZ035838.1:39150563-39255563 GCA_964034765.1 Knipowitschia caucasica | reverse complement strand
CTCCTCACCCTATCTCTAAGGGAGCAGCGGCTCTACTCCGAGCTCCTCTCGTGTGACTGAGCTCCTCACCCTATCTCTAAGGGAGCAGCGGCTCTACTCCGAGCTCCTCCTGTGTGACTGAGCTCCTCACCCTATCTCTAAGGGAGCAGCGGCTCTACTCCGAGCTCCTCCCGTGTGACTGAGCTCCTCACCCTATCTCTAAGGGAGCAGCCACTCTGCGGAGGAAGCTCATTTCGACCGCTTGTATCCGCGATCTCGTTCTTTCGGTCATTACCCAAAGCTCATGACCAGAGGTGAGGGAGGGAACGAAGATTGACCGGTAAATCGAAAGCTTTACATGATGAGCTTAGGTTAGCACGATAAAAGTCTCTCTCTTTCTCAGATTTCTTTTATCTGAAAATGTTTATATAGAAGAGTTTTGTTCACACAGATACAATTTGTGTTTTCTGAGGTATAGTTAACATCACGCTTGCAGTTGAGCGAATATTCAAGTTCTCTCTCTCTGTCTCTCTGTCTCTCTGTCTCTCTCTCTCTCTCTCTCTCTCTCTCTCTCTCTCTCTCTGTCTCTCTGTCTCTGTCTCTCTGTCTCTCTGTCTCTCTGTCTCTCTGTCTCTCTGTCTCTCTGTCTCTCTCTCTCTCTGTCTCTGTCTCTGTCTCTGTCTCTCTCTGTCTCTCTGTCTCTCTGTCTCTCTGTCTCTCTCTCTCTCTCTCTCTCTCTCTCTCTGTCTCTGTCTCTGTCTCTGTCTCTGTCTCTGTCTCTCTCTCTCTCTCGTCAGTGCAGAAGTGACAAAGGGTTTTCTCACTAGCTTAGGTGGCATGCACTTTGCTAACCCATCCCTGTAAAGCCCATACTAAAAGTACTTACTTACTTACTTATTTTTCGAATTCTTAGGCAATTGATAAAATAAAACCCCCAAACTTCTGTAAAAGTGGCTGGTTTTACTGTGAGTTTAAACTCCAAACTCACATTTCATAGAATTGACAGAAAAGTGAAGTATTCTGCCTGGATCTATACCTTTATCACGGGGCCATAAATCTGACTCTGCATTAACCCCTCCCTCGCCCTCTGCTTGGATAGACAGACTTTCCAATTTGGTTGTTTCCACTTATAATCAAAGTAAACGAGGCCAAAACTACAGAGTGCCAGCTTCACAAAGAGGTACTGGACTTGTATTTACACATATGCTTTGTTTTGTGTTTACTCACTTTGTGTTTTGTAAGAACCTTTTATAATAATAATATTTTTTTTAAAGTTTCCAAAAGAGTCACGTGGGGACTCCAAAGTCTCAAACAGATTCCAATTAATTTTTTACGATTTATTTTCAACGTTTTAGAGAAAATTGTCCAGGTCAAACTTTATACAAACGTTACTTTTCTGCCTCATCCTGAACTGGGAGGAAATACTTTTCTGTAATATTTTCAAACAGATCAGAAAACGTTTCAATCCCAGAGGAAATGCCGTCTTGTTTACACCAGAATAACTTTCCCTGGTTGTGGCTCTGGACTGAACACAGAGCAGGAAGAGAAAGACAAATATTATTCTGAGGCCGTGTTATTAAAAGCACCTGAGGACACGACACAAACAGCCCTCACTCAATACGCCGTTTTACCCAGAATCCACGGCGACATTTCCTCTGGGATGAAGCTGAACTAAACAAATAGGCCACACTTTCACCTCTCAACTCTTTGCCCGATCGTGCAAGAAAACAAACAAACACAAAAACGATTAAGGAAGAGATTAGAACATGTCCACATTTCCTCCTGTACAGAGGGGGTTGGGGTCAGTGCCCACGGTCCACAGCCTCGAACCCTCAGTGGGACACGTCAGCACCAACCTTTCACGGACTTATTTATACCTCAGAGTTTCCCTTCGACCGAGTCCACCTTCTATTGTCGAGGGCCTGACATTTGAGCGTCTCGGAGCAGTCGGTCAGAGGCGCTCGCTGCAGACGCCGTGAGACGAGGAAGGCAAAGGACAGAGCTGACAGAAAACAGACGGGAATGGAACAAAGAAACTCAGGTCAAAGAAACGAGACTGAGAAAGAGAGAGAGGCCGCCGGACTCCATCGTTTTGTTCAAGAATCAAAAGTTATGTTTTTCATTATTGATTCATTAGTGATTAGCAAAATGAGCGAGGAACATCGTCAAAACTATTGAGGATGGGGACTTGGTGTTATTGTTTTTTTATGATTTAGTATTCTACTGAGTGGACTGAGTGGGTTGGAGAAGGTGCTGCTTTTTAGGTTGTTCTAATAAGACAATTAAAGCAGAAAAAACTAGTACTGCTTAAATACCTGACATGTTTCGGCGGTACACTTCCGCCTTCATCAGAGTAATTTAAGCAGTACTTGTTTTTTTTGCTTTAATTGTCTTATTAGAAGAACCTAAAAAGCCGTAAACATAAGAAGACAGAATGAATTTTCCACATTTAGGAGAAGGTGCTGGGTTCAATCTCAGTCCATTCTGTGTGGACTTTGTTTCTCCCCCACCCCCAAAACATGCGCCGTAGGAAAAAAAGAGACCCTGGTGCAGAGAGACCCTGGTGCAAAACTACAATTTGCTGGTTGTAGTTTGTCGGAGAATGTGATAGTAAAATAATCTGTTCTGGTTCAATCCAAATATCAAGAAACTGAAGCTGGAGCAAGAGGAATGTTTAGTAAATGTCATTGAAGCAAAGATGTTGTGGTTCTACTCCCCACGGCTCCGTTAGTGGCAAAGGAGATGGATAAAGCTAGGCTAATGCTAAAGCTAGGCTACATGCTAAAGCTAGGCTAAATGCTAAATGCCTCACTCACTCGGGCTCATTACATACGTCACAGTAAACTCAGATCCAATGTTTTCAATCTGCAAAAGGAGTTAGCCCCTCCCACCTGTTAACGGAGTCAATGGAGACAATCCAGACCTTAGTATGAAATTCAGCACAAACTCTTGACGTCACCGACACCGACCTACAACACCCGCCTCCATTTCCTACATGTAGGAAATGACCGTGGTCCAGAGTTTACACATGGTAAGACCAGACGTACATGTAGGAAATGACCATGGACCAGAGATTACACATGGTAAGAACCAGGGGATAATGAGAGTAAAATAACATGGTCCTTTCCTGATGTTAAAAACCTGAGTCTTAAATTGAAGCCAAACCTGAAAAGTGTTTTTCTCTGACTAACTTTGCACGTAACTTGACTCACCTCCATCTCACTTCCCATCATGCACCCTGGTCCCATGTGGAGAGGTGTGGGAGGGGCCCTCCTGAACCACGGACCTGTGTTTTATGGCCCCCGGTGTCAAGAGGCCAGAAATATGAGTGTGTCAGATCTGTGGGTGGTCTCCTCCAGCTGTGGCACTGCAGAGGAGGAGGAGAGAGAGAGGAGGAGGAGGAGAGAGGAGGAGGAGAGAGAGGAGGAGAGAGGAGGAGGAGAGAGGAGGAGGAGAGAGAGGAGGAGGAGAGAGAGAGGAGGAGAGGAGGAGTGAGAGGAGGGGAGAGAGGAGGAGGAGGAGAGAGGAGGAGGAGAGAGAGAGGAGGAGAGAGGAGGAGGAGGAGGAGGAGGAGAGAGAGGAGGAGGAGAGAGAGAGGAGGAGAGGAGGAGGAGAGAGAGGAGGAGAGAGAGGGGAGAGAGAGGAGGAGGAGGAGAGAGGAGGAGGAGAGAGAGAGAGGAGGAGTGAGAGGAGGAGGAGGAGAGAGGAGGAGGAGAGAGAGAGGAGGAGGAGAGAGAGGAGGGAGAGAGGAGGAGGAGAGAGAGAGAGGAGGAGGAGAGGAGGAGTGAGAGGAGGGAGGAGAGAGGAGGAGGAGGAGAGAGGAGGAGAGGAGGAGGAGAGAGAGGAGGAGTGAGAGGAGGGGAGAGAGGAGGAGGAGAGGAGGTGAGAGAGGAGGAGGAGAGAGAGGAGGAGGAGAGGAGGGGAGAGAGGAGGAGGAGAGGAGGGGGAGAGAGGAGGAGGAGAGAGAGAGGAGGAGTGAGAGGAGGGGAGAGAGGAGGAGGGAGGAGGAGAGGAGGGGAGAGAGGAGGAGGAGGAGAGGAGGGAGAGGAGGAGGAGGAGAGAGGAGGAGAGGAGGGGAGAGAGGAGGAGGAGGAGAGAGAGAGGAGGGGAGAGAGGAGGAGGAGGAGAGAGGAGGAGGAGAGAGGAGGAGAGGAGGGGAGAGAGGAGGAGGAGGAGAGAGAGGAGGAGGAGGGAGGAGGAGAGGAGGGGAGAGAGGAGGAGGAGAGAGAGAGGAGGAGAGGAGGAGTGAGAGGAGGGGAGAGAGGAGGAGGAGAGGAGGTGAGAGAGGAGGAGGAGAGAGAGAGGAGGAGAGGAGGAGTGAGAGGAGGGGAGAGAGGAGGAGGAGAGAGAGAGGAGGAGAGGAGGAGTGAGAGGAGGGGAGAGAGGAGGAGGAGAGGAGGGGAGAGAGGAGGAGGAGAGAGAGAGGAGGAGAGGAGGAGTGAGAGGAGGGGAGAGAGGAGGAGGGAGGAGGAGAGGAGGGGAGAGAGGAGGAGGAGAGAGGAGGAGGAGGAGAGGAGGGGAGAGAGGAGGAGGAGGAGAGAGAGAGGAGGGGAGAGAGGAGGAGAAGGAGAGAGGAGGAGAGGAGGGGAGAGAGGAGGAGGAGGAGAGAGAGGAGGAGGAGGGAGGGAGGAGGGAGGGGAGAGAAGAGGAGGAGAGAGAGAGGAGGAGAGGAGGAGTGAAAGGAGGGGAGAGAGGAGGAGGAGGAGGAGGGAGGAGGAGAGGGGGGAGGAGGAGAGAGGGAGGAGGAGGAGGAGAGAGGAGGAGAGGAGGGGAGAGAGGAGGAGAGGAGAGAGGAGGAGGAGAGAGAGAGAGAGGAGGAGAGGAGGAGTGAGAGGAGGAGAGAGAGAGGAGGAGTGAGAGGAGGAGAGAGAGAGGAGGAGAGAGGAGGAGGAGGAGAGAGGAGGAGAGGAGGGGAGAGAGGAGGAGGAGAGAGAGGAGGAGAGGAGGAGTGAGAGGAGGGGAGAGAGGGAGGAGGAGGAGGGAGGAGGAGAGGAGGAGGAGGAGAGAGGAGGAGACAGAGAGGAGGAGAGAGGAGGAGAGGAGGAGTGAGAGGAGGGGAGAGAGGAGGAGGAGAGAGGGAACAGAGAGGAAGAGAGGCTGTTGCAGAGAAAGTGACATTTATATGTACTCATAGCACGGTGGCTGAGTGGTTAACACACTCGTTTCTCAGCAAGAAGGTCCTGGGTCCGAATCCCGGTCGGAACAGGGCCTTTCTGAGTGGAGTTTGCATGTTCTCCCCGTGTCTGCGTAGGTTTCCTCCGGGTGCTCCGGTTTCCCCTACTACTAAAAACATGCACAATAGGTCTGAATGTAAATGAGAGAGTGAATGATGGTGTTGGGTCAGAGGCTTTGATGGTCCAGTGTGTTCTGGACTCACTTCTGTCATCACCGTGTGTGGAAGGATTGGAACAATATCTGACTCTGAACATTGGAAAGTGCTTTGGGTCTGTGAAATATAAATAAAAAATCCTAAAAAGTCCTTATATAGAGTTTGGTCTAATCTAATTTTTTCCCACCCCTCGTGAGTTCTTTAAGTGCTGTAATATTGTGTCAGAATACAGGAAACATAAAAATACACTGTTATTACAGTTACAGCGAGAAATGAAGTCAAAAACACATTGTGTTCACAGCGCGACCTGCGGCTGTGTTTGGTGATTCCACGCTCAGCTCAGGGTTAATGGCCGGACGTCGATGGTAGTGAGAAAGTCCTCCATTCACACCTATTGTGCCTTATCTGAAAGTCCCATTCTGTGAGCCGTGTCACCTGGGGAGCCCTGGACCCCCCCTCGGCCCGGGACGCCATTGTTCTGAGTCAGTGTGAGATTCAAACGGATCTGGCCCCGAGTCCGAGTCCTGCAACAATCACAATAATCCATCACAGGGAAAGGAGAGAGTGGGCTCAGACACGGCACGAGGAGGGTGGAGGGAGGGGGGGGGGGCTGGACAGTGGTGTTTGGCAGGTGGTGTGGGTGGAGGCTGGAGTGTAGAGGACGGGGGGTGGAGGACGGATGTTGAATGGGGGAGGGGGGAGTATGGAGAATGAATTGTTTGAGTGTGGGGGGGGAGGAGGACGCTGGACAGTGGTGTGTGGCCACAATTAAGACAAAATAAAGAAGCTAGTTGTGCTTAATAACCACATGTTTAGGCTTCGCCTTCGTCAGAGACAGTGATGGTGTGACGCGTGTCCTATCAGCTGTTGTTGCCAGATAAGTCAGTAAGTATTTATTTATATAGCGCCTTTCTCAGACCAGAGTCAAAGCGGTTCACAGTTGTTACCTTAGTCTCTGACCCCACACAGAGATGGAGGGGCCAGTACATGTTAGTGGTAGGAGAAACTGGACATTCTATGCTAACAATTTCCTCCATTCATCCATTTTCTTCCCCTTAATCCATTTCTGGGTCGGGGGGGTGTCAGTCAGAGCACCAGCCCCTCACTGATCCTCCTGCAGGTGCTGAGTCAATTATCTCAAGTTACAAATAACCAATATACATTTATTTTAACGTGTGTGGAGCAACTCATTTTGTTTCCCGCAGGGTCAGACCAAATTATCTTTAATTTTACAAAGTCTAAGTCTGAAAATGACCAGTCTATGATGTAACCTGCACTGTCCCAATTGCTCCTTTTTTCCACTTTGAAACCTGCCACTCAAATCCTGTGTGTGTGTGTGTGTGTGTTATATACAGTATATATAATGTGTTTATGTATGTGTGTATGCATCAAACTGAAATTAAAGGACCTTCTTTAAAAACGGCACTTATTTGAAGAGGGTTAGAACATAAAGAGAAATAAACACATTCTGATCCCACACATTATTACTTAAAACGTGACTTTAATATTTTAAACGTGTCTGAAAACCTAATATTCGGCTCCACACGTATTTAAATGATGTAAGTTTCCACTCGTCAGTGCTCAGGACCTGTGGGAGTCTGCTGCCCCCTCGTGGACACAACGTGCAGCACAACTCTTCACTAAAGAATGTGCACTGAAAGTATAATCCTGATGTATTTACAAAAAATAACATAAATTATGCTCATCTTTTTAAAGGCAAGTTTTTGTTGCTTGAATGTAGTTTGTCATAAGATCATTTTTACTAATTTTAAGATAATAATAATTCATAATCTTAGAGAAAAAGTCTGAGCAGTGAGTTTATTTTAGTTTTTTTTTTTTTTAGCTTATTTTAAGTAATTTTTCTTATTTCCAGACTTTTCTTGTTCAGATAAAATAAGTTTATGATGCTGTTTTTTAAAGAATAAGCAAATAATACTATTTAAGTATTATGGTATTATTTTCAGAAATCTTAAGTCATATTTCCTTCTTCTATGACAGATCAGTTTTATTATTTTAAGCAGTATTTTACTTTTTTTCATGGATTTTCTTCCAGAGTAAAATGACCTTAAGCCTCAAACTGATTGTAGCTAAAGTTATAACAGAAATCACTTAAACGTCAGAAAATGTCTCTTGAGCATATTTTAAAGATTTGTCGAGACAGAAGCATTTTTTTCTCGTTCTAACAAAGAAATCTTGTCTTTGTCTGGAAAAAAAGGAGATTTAAGTTTTTATTCACGTTTTTATATATTTTTCACATATTTGCAGTGAATCTTGTATTTCCACAGAACAGAACTGTAAATGGACCTTTGATAAAATGTGTTTGTGGGAAGTTTCTTTTAATAGTTTGGTTCCTGCGTTTGTTTGATTCTCTGATCTGCTGTTGGCGAATCGGCAACTTTGGGAAGTCCTTCGAGACGACTGCTGTGGTTTAGGGCCATACAAAAATGAATTGAATTGAACTGAATTTTCAGGCCGACAGTAGCTCAGTCGGTTGAGCATTGGCCTTGAGCCTCAAGGTTGTGGGTTTAATCTCCCCCGAGACCTACTCCAACTGCTCCCACCCATGTCTGCTGTCGTTGTGTCCTTGGGCCAGACACTTAACCCTTTACCGGCCGCAGGATCAGACATGGACTAATAAAGGGGTAGAAAATGAATGAATGAATTAAATTGTCTTGAATGAGATTTCCCGAGGTCAAACACGAGAGTCCAGAGTCTTTGAAGATCAGAATGAGACCGACACTGAACCTCAACAATAATCTCTGGGACTGTGAGGTTTTGGGACCGAGGGTGTAAATCCAAAGTTTGATAATTCATAAAACAGGTGCAGACATCGGGAAAAATAACCTCCTTCATAAAGAGAAAATAATCTACTTTTAATCTGTTTTAGTGCAACTTTGACCAAAACAAATAAGATAAAATAAAAACAGTTTGAAGGAGGATTTTACTGTGACTATTTTTAAGATGAACTGTGCCATACGGATAAACCTGCCTAGAAACCAGGAAAGTGGTCCAGTCCGTCCTTGGTCTCGGCGGTGGCCCTGGAGCTTTGATGGCTGCACACTTGGCTTCGGTGCAGAGCGGTATCGACGTCTCGGGAGGCGACAAGGACAGCGATGGATCAGGACTAAATGAGAGTGAAGAAGGAAGATTGATTAGTATCGATCCCTTTGCTCCGTGTCCTCCATCTTTGATTATCAACACTTTACGCACAATCAGGAGCGCAGCCGCCTGAGGATCCCGTCCAGGCGCATTACATTTGCACACGCAGCCGTAGATTTGCACACGCAGCCTTCAAGATTCGAGATTAGTTTATTATGTGCCTTGGGAAATGTGTCTTGGACTCACAGGCTGCTCTACATTGAACATTACACTTAAGACCGACATAAACCCTCACCGCTCTGCTCGATGGTCATTCAGGAGGTTCACTGGTATGTGCCTTAAATTTGCACACGCAGCCTTAAATTTGCACACGCAGCCTTAGATTTGCATACGCAGCCTTAGATTTGCATACGCAGCCTTAGATTTGCATACACAGCCTTAGATTTGCATACACAGCCTTAGATTTGCATACGCAGCCTTAGATTTGCATACGCAGCCTTAGATTTGCATACACAGCCTTAGATTTGCTTACGCAGCCTTAGATTTGCTTACGCAGCCTTAGATTAGCATACGCAGCCTTAGATTTGCATACGCAGCCTTAGATTTGCATACACAGCCTTAGATTTGCATACACAGCCTTAGATTTGCATACACAGCCTTAGATTTGCATACGCAGCCTTAGATTTGCATACGCAGCCTTGGATTAGCATACACAGCCTTAGATTTGCTTACACAGCCTTAGATTTGCTTACACAGCCTTAGATTTGCATACACAGCCTTAGATTTGCATACACAGCCTTAGATTTGCATATGCAGCCTTAGATTAGCACACGCAGCCTTAGATTTGCTTACACAGCCTTAGATTTGCATATGCAGCCTTAGATTAGCATACACAGCCTTAAATTTGCACACGTAGCCTTAGATTAGCATATGCAGCCGTAAATTTGCACACGCAGCCGTAAATTTGCACACGCAGCCTGTAATTAGAGCAGTAGGCGCGGGGCCATGGTCAGGCCTCAGCAGGTGTTCTCGGCCGTATGGTAATAATGGGGCGTCCTCCTGGTGCTGCGGGGGAGCCGTAGATAATGATGCTGAAGGATCCTCATGTGCCGTTCTCCTCTGAGCGCCGTCATAAGTGGTTTCTGCGGTGGAGGCGGTGATGAGATCATTTGTCGGCGCGTTGAGAGATAACAGCTTTCCCTGTGATGTTTCTCTCATAGAACCCAAAACCTTCCTCAAGGATTCAAACAGTTCAGGAAAAGGAGAGGAAGTGTTTTGCCAAAGGACAGAGGGAATTTGGGTCAGTATTGAAACAATTTTAAGTTACAAGTTTGTGATCAGGCTTTTTCCTACAAGGACATGATGCTGGGGGTTAGTAATAGTCATGATAATATTATTAATAACAATAAATCAGTTTCTAGACTCTTGAAGACGCTTCACATCATTATCCATTCACAACAGTGACAAACTACTGTAGCCACACCAGACTTATAAAAAGGTGTCTTGCCTAAGAACGCAACCACAGTTTAGCACTTTACAGCCGCCCCACTGTGGCACCTGGTGAACCCAGAGGTCTTCCATCACAGGACTAACCAGACCCTGTCCTGCTTAGCATCAAAGGTATGACAGGATCTGGCTTTCCAGACGGGACAGGGTTGAATTGCAGTCTTATTTCAGTCTTTCATCTTGATCCAAAGTGGCTTTTACTCAGGTTTTAGAGGACCAAGGTCTAAGTTATGTTTATTATCCGTGAGGAGCGATTTGGTTGAAAACATACAAGGAAACAATTACACAATACAACAGTAGGCCCCTGAGCTGTAGGATTAACCATGGTTCTAACAACCCAGAACCAGACACTATGGGTCAAATCCCAGATTGTTCTAGAGCTCAGTCCGTCTGGAATTCTGGAAGTTTACTTTATTTTTATAGACTGCACTGATGTGGTTTTTGATTATGTCACAAACATGATGTCGGCCCCTGGACTAGTCTGCTGAACTAAAGTGCTCTTACTAAAATGTTTGGACACCCCTGGACGATTGGTCCAACTGTCAATCATTCTGGTGCTAATGCTAATGCTGGCGTTCGCTGTGAGGAGGGCTGTTCTTCCATAAACATTGGGAAAATCCTCCTTTATACCTTTGAGTTTGAGGAAGTGTGGAAGAAGAAGACAAGATGGAGACAGTCACACAACAGTCAGAGAAAGACATTCCTCTTGATTTTTCCACATTTTTTTATTGAAAGCGTCATCAGAGAGAGAGAGAGAGAGAGAGAGAGGGAGAGCCAGAGAGAGTCAAAGATAGAGTCATAGAGATAAAAATAAACAAAACCAACTCATAAAACTCAGATTTCCACAGATGCACAGTCCCTAAAATCCCACACATTGAGCAGCGTGTGCGAGGCGTGACCAAGTCCACCTCAAACTACAAACGAGTGAACCCAAACAGAAACAAAAATGAGAAAAACAAAAGCCGCTCTGCTGTCCTATTGGATACTTCCTTTTTCCAAACGAGCTCACACACTTTTGGTGCCGATAAACAGTTGAGTGGCCATTTCCCGGTGATTGGACGATTTTCACTGAAGGATCCGTTTGAAGTCTTTAAAGGGAGCTGGAGGCTGGCCTGGGCGCTTCTTTACTCTTGGGGTTGCGTGGCCAATCGATTGCGTTCATCAAAGGTGGACCGGAGCATCAATTAAAAAGTACAGAGACTGGAAGAGTGATGGGAAGAGAGGCTGGTGCGAGCAGGAAGTGTGTGGAGGAGTTATCAAGGCTTGTCTCGTAACCGACGGCAACCACTGTCACTCCACTGCAGAGAGTGAGAGAGATTCTTACGGTTTAAATCCCACCTCTTGGTTCGTTTTGGACGCATCCCGAACAGATGAGTGTTGTTTAAGGCATCGGGAGTTTCACCGGGAGCCAAATAATCCCAACTCAAGGTTGTCCAAAGTTAAGTTCTGCGTTTTTGCGACTCATTTTGAAAGTCAGCGACCGTGTTTTACCGATAAAGATGTGACGACGCACTCTCGCATTCATGGGCAATTTAAATTCCACCTTACATTTTAGCTGCTGCTTTGATTGACAGAAAGAAGTGTGTGTGTGTGTGTCTCCACGGTCACGGGGGAGGACATGAAGACGGTCAACGATGTTATTAAAACGCTATAAAAATTAACCTCGGGGCACAACACACATCAATACTAATTGCCAACTTGTTGATGGCTTGACGGCCGCGTTCCAAAACACAGCATATGACGAAACGGCGAAGGGACCCGTGTGAACAAAGAGAAAACAAAGTCATGACCCCGGCTTATAAGGATGGAGATAATTAGCGTAGGGTCAAACTGGTGGCGTTCTGGACTCCTGCCCTGCGTCTCCTTGACACACCGCCACACGGAGACAGAGAAAACACCAGAACCACTTCTTTCCAACGTCTGTGGCTAATGATGTCCCTGTATCCCACACAGCCGCTGCCCGTACAGCTGCAGGCGCCCGGTTTGTGCTGACATACGACTACTTTAGCCTCTTTAAAATTGCGCGCATGGCTTCCACTATTTGCGCTTCCAAGCTACGCATTGGTATTCTAAAAAGATGTATGATGCTATTGTGCTATTAAGGGAAAAAAGCCATTTCTGTTGGCTCACTTGGGTAATCTTTCAAATCTGAAATATTACTGTTGCTATACACCACAAGCAAACACCTGCCAGAAAGCCCTTTTTCTTTCTCCAAATAGCCATTAGCGAAAAAGACCTTATTTGTTTTTGTGCATTTTTTTCAATAATCTCCTTTGTGTTTTCTAATCCTATTCCCTATAATGTCGTTTGATGGAATCACAGGCCATTTTAAGGACACTGAGCTTTCCATGTGCAGCTAGCATTAGGAGCGGTATTAGTTTTAAAATATCGTCTGCAGTCGACGCGGCAATATCCTCGAGAAATACTGCCATTTTTAGCACCTTTTTGAAAACACGTAGCTTAAAACTGGTTCAGCAGATCAACAGATAAATGTACACTTCACGGAGAGATTTTCAGTCTGTTGATCTGAAAATAAATCTAATACGTTCAATCATAACAAACATACAGCCATTGTTTTGGAAATGCTCTGAACAAGTTACTGTGAAAAGTCAATTGAGCCTAATTTAACTTTTATGTGTAGTTTTGTAAGTGAAAATAAGTCTTAATAACTTGTGTTTGCTGGACTGTGATAATATTTGTTTAGTAACTTTTAGGAGTAATTTTATTGTCTTTATCTATCGACGTCAGCGGTGTGTACGCATGAGAAGTCAGGGCGGAAATGGGGATGCCTCAAGGGTCAGTGCTGGACCCGAGGTTGTTTTCCGTCCATACATTTCAGGGTGATTTCTAAACTGAAGGATTTTAATTTTATGATTTTAAGGCTGTCTCGTCTTGTTCAGCACTTTGAGTTGCCTTGTGAATGAATTATACAAATAAACTTGCCTTGCCCAAATGCTAACCGTGAAATTAGTATAAACTTCTGTCTATTATAGGAAAAACTGTATGTGCTGAAAACAATCAACACTTTTGCTGGTGATGCACATGGTTTAAAAAGTATTACACACTTACAGTATATTTTACATTATCGGAAATCACAGCCTTAGAAAGTATTGCAAATGTGTGTTTTTTCTACAAACGGTTTAAGTTTTTGGGATAAGCTCCTGGCAACCTACAATTAATAATTCTGAATGATAGGACAGTGTGAAGTTGTGATCTTCAGAGAGAGGCCAGCGGGGTCCAAGAGAGTTGATCCCAAAGGTCTGCAATGACGTCCTACTCACATAACAGCGGGTACTAATATCTCTAAACGCCAACAGCTGCATATACGAGACGACCCAGGGACTTGTGTGCATTTGACAATAAACAGTTGAAGTTTGAACTGAACAAACTTTTAATGTATTATCTGACCCTTGACTTTTGATGGAAGATGTGAGTCCACAATCGGGAACAATGTATTCTTCCCGTATGGCTTCAACCGAGCATCTCTCTTCAGAAAGTCCCTGTGGTCTTCTGTTTGCCCGGGAGTGTGGCAGGTGGTCTTTGTGGACTACAGTAAATTAGCAGCCAGTGGAGTTTCTGGGGCCAGCTGGTGGCTCCGGTACGTGACAACAACATGAAGGCACAAGCCGCAGACAGAGTCCTTCTTAGCACCATAGAGTAATAGCTTCAAAGATGTGTAGCACTTAAATTCTGAATTAGGCCACGTTCCCTGCGCTCACGGCTCCACTCGGATCATTCAGAAGCTTTTTGGCGAAGGCACTCGACGCATTTTGTTGCCACGTTTATACTCGACTCCGCTGCCTGGAGTTTTGTAGGTTGATAGAGAGCATGCATGAGATGAACCGTGTTTTTAGGGTTATAAGTGGCACCAGAAAAAGCATCATAAAGACGGAAAAAAGTCGCGATAGAGTATAAGTCCAATTTTTTGGGGAACTTAATTGTCAAAATCCAACAAGGAAAGCGAAAAAAACAAGGATTAATTTTATGCCCTTGTATCTTTTTAGTGTAACGTCTGGTATTTCTTGATGCGAACATAAGCTTTAAATGATATATTCAGCTTGTGGGGTTTGACCAAAATACATTTGCTAATTCATATCAAAGCCTGACACATCGGTCAAATGATCCACTTATCTCTCTGCTTAACTTAGCTTAAAAGCATGGGCTATTATTTTGATATTTTACGGTAAATAAAATATAACATTAAACTATAAGACACATAAGCCACACCCCTGACCAAACTATGACAAAAAATGCGATTTATAATCCGAAAACTACGGTACAGAGGCACCATTTACACTCAGACCCGGCTTATAACAACTACAGCCAATTAACGGTGTGTTTTTCCTGGACAGAGACCTCCTTCACAGAGCCACACTCCGGGAGGTTGTAATGGGAGGCTCCAAATGGCTTCACACATCGGCAATTTCATACGACAAGGGACAGTTTTGGGAGATGGAGTCGTTCGGACGATGGGTTGTTTTGGTGCCCGGCTGGGAGGTGGTGTACACTGACATGGGGTCATAGAAGGAGATGATATCATGGTCTTGTTATGGCAGGTAGGGAGGCTATAGTTAGTCCCCACCGGAGCCCTGACCTCTCCAATTGTGTGGAACCAATGACAAAAGTGAAAACAAAAGCCTTTCTGTCAGGGCTGTTCTTGTATCCGAGGGAGAATGTCAAAAATCTAAAGGGTCCACGATGGGCTTCCTACATTTGGAAACCTGGGAAAGATGATCTAACATTTGTCTTTGATTCATGCTAACACCAACATGGAAATCTAGAATCTCAGGACGTCTCTAACCGTGTAAAAGTGCGACAATGATTTCCACGCACCAGTCGCCGCTACTACTGTCGTCTCTCTAAAGGGCAGCAGAAACAAATATGAATTAACAGGTCACACACACATTGTGCATGAGCTGCTGCATGTGGGGTTCTGTATTTAGCTGTGAATTCTAAATAGCCAGACTCCAAAGGCAAATGTACAGTTTCTGCTCCTGGTAAATCTCCATCATTTGAAATATTTGTGTTTATTGTATGTTTACGAACTTACTCTGACTTGTTTATAACTGTAAGTACCATGTTTTCCAGACTATAAGCCGCATGATCTACATTTTTGGGAAATACATTGCATTCTGTACCTATACAAGGTGCACTGGATTAAAAACCACACCTGCCCCATTCTGGAATATTGAAAAATGTAGCTCCAATTTACTGTTTTTACTGTGAGTGATAAGAGTAAGAAGTGTCACGGACTTTTCTGAATCTTTCGGTGTGACGCAGAAATGAGCAACATCCACTAATACTCTTTTCATGTCTGTACAAAGAACTATTTATTATTTATTTACACAAAGAATCTCTGAACTCATCAATTCTGTCGGTGCACCGCGGCTTGAAGTCTGAAATTTACAATAGCTTCAATTTCTGTAGCAAATACAACTGGTATAAAAGTCCGTTGAGTATTGCCTTGTTTGCATTGTTTGTTAATCAAGATGCCCGTGTTTCAGGCCTCGAACAGACTGTACTGTACATTTCATTTCTGTCTGATAAACCTCTAAGGGCTAAACAACTTCTTACACCTTTTCTACGTCTCTAATCCATCCAGCGCCCGAGTCCCTCTCTCTAATCCTCATCACACACATGCACCTTTCTCTTTGACCAAATCAAGCCACATTTAGAACGATTAGAGAATTATATAGTTTTGATGGTTCGAAAAGCCCCGATGTCGCTGTCAATCAGAACAAACTCCAGGTCTGGTCTTTGGCGAGGACCGCGGCTCACTTATGTTTGTGCGATAAAAACCTGTCATTTCATAAATATCTAAATGTTAGCTACACAAATGAGACATCTTCTTTCTAATCAATGCAATCACGTTTCCTCTGAGTCTATCAAACCAAGCTTCTTTCACACATTTCCAACCACGCCGTTTTTACCGTCTGCAGCGATCGCCAAATTTGGACACATTTCCTTTTTTTCTCCCTTTGATGCACATTAAACAAAACTCATCTGAGCTTCTCTTCGCTCAAACGTGACCTGATTCGTTTGATGGAGGCGGAAAAGAGGTCGGGAAGCAGCGGGAGATCCACACTTCAGGTCCACGGCTTCGTTAGTCCGGGTTTTAGAGAAGAACGTCCGGAGGAAAGACACATGGATGACCACCGCAATCTGTGTTTTTGTTTTTTCATCCCCAGAGAAGGATCAGGAGCTGCAGCCACCGCCGAGGAGAAGGTTTGGAACTGAAGATAACTCCATCTGGTGAACGGGAGGAGAGGGAGGAGACTGATCCAAATCCAAACGAATCAAAAACAACGACAACAGCAAGAACAACAATCACAATATCAACAGTAACATCAACAACGTCACAAACATCAGAACAAACCAAAGAGAAACTCAAACAGGAGTCCACGCGTTCAGTTCTCTTCATCTTTGGTATAAAAATGGCCGTCCCGGGGCTGCGTGAGCCCACACCTACAGGAAAGACTACAGAAATTGTCAACAATTTCTTCTATTGCTTTTGCGCTGATTGGTTAAAACCGTATAAGCTCCTACTGCACTTTATCTACTGGTTTGTTTCACCGGCGGATTTTTTTACCCTCGTGGATTCTAAAAGAGCGCCGTGTAACTCAGTCGGTCGTGTGTGTTTGTGGTGGAATTTAACTGTTTTAGTGATTTTTAGAATGATGTTTTTGTTTGGATGCGTTTCTGCTGCTGGACACATTTCTCCAACAGGGGGCGATAAAGTCTATGAGCAATGTATCTAAAATTAGTAAGTTAAAAAGTCTGCAGACACACTCAGTTGTATGTGTTTACGATGTTTCCAGATGTGCTATAATATCCATTAAAGCTGGGGTACCTGACTTCTGCGTTTCATAAATAACATATTCCAACAGAAAGTCTAAAATGTTAAAAACAAATCAGAAACACCTGCTTCGCCGTGTGAGAAAACAACCTGTATCTTTTGCAAACTGGAATAGAAAGATCCCTGTGAGTCACTATTTGACTCTTAAGGCTGAGAGCTGATTGGCCGAGAGCGGGTGGTCCTCTCTTTTTCACTTTTCTGTCTGAAAAACCGGATCCAAAGAAGTGACAGACGCCAAGAGATGGAACCAGAAAGAACTGAACCGTCTGGATGTTATTACACAGTTCCATTGTTGTGGTTTGAGAGTTAAGTACCTCAGCTTTAAATCACACGGACAGTATTTTTTCCGTTCAGTAATAAAATAATATAATATGGGTTTTTCATCATTCGTCCAGAAGTCATTACGTAAAAATGTCTCTAACCTAAAATTTTGACTATTTTTTAAGATCCTTTAAGAACATTTATTTGTCCCCCAGTGAAGAAATTCCTGGATTGCAGCGCATTGACAAACCAATTTGTTGTAACTTTTCGTTAGTTTCCACCACTATAGCAGTATTCAATATTAGCTCTTTCAGTTTAAAGCCAAGTTACACAGCGCCCCTTTAAAGTCTTAACACGTTTTCACTTAACGCGGTGTGACAAGCAAAGCGGGCTAAAAACATCTTAAAGCTCATAAAAAAGATAAAATGTGGCAGATAAAAAGCACATATGTCATCGACAGCGACTGTTGTAAAATCATATTCATGGTCATAGAAAAGTTCAGTTTTCTTTTTACTCCGTGTGAAAAATCTCTTCGTAGCGTCGCCCGGAGTCATTCCACAGACACAGAGTTACTTCTGACATAATTATCAAAGTTTTCCTCTAAAAGAAAAAGCTCTCTATTAAATCTGTACAGTTTATGTCATAGATCTTTTTATCTTTTTTTTAAAACCACAACTCCTCCGTCTGGTCCAAAACTCTGTGTTAGCTTGTTAGCCTGGCATCCTGTTAGCTTGTTAGCCTGGCGTCTTGTTATCCTTTTAGCCTGGCGCCCTATTAGCCTGGCTTCCTGTTAGCCTGGCATCCTGTTAGCTTGTTAGCCTGGCATCCTGTTAGCCTGGCATCCTGTTAGCTTGTTAGCCTGGCTTCCTGTTAGCTTGTTAGCCTGGCATCCTGTTAGCCTGGCATCCTGTTAGCCTGGCATCCTGTTAGCCTGGCATCCTGTTAGCTTGTTAGCCTGGCATCCTGTTAGCTTGCTAGCCTGGCGTCCTGTTAGCTTGTTAGCCTGTTAGCTTGTTAGCCTGGCATCCTGTTAGCCTGGCATCCTGTTAGCTTGTTAGCCTGGCTTCCTGTTAGCTTGTTAGCCTGGCATCCTGTTAGCCTGGCATCCTGTTAGCCTGGCATCCTGTTAGCCTGGCATCCTGTTAGCTTGTTAGCCTGGCTTCCTGTTAGCTTGTTAGCCTGGCATCCTGTTAGCCTGGCATCCTGTTAGCCTGGCATCCTGTTAGCCTGGCATCCTGTTAGCTTGTTAGCCTGGCATCCTGTTAGCTTGCTAGCCTGGCGTCCTGTTAGCTTGTTAGCCTGTTAGCTTGTTAGCCTGGCGTCCTTTCAACACAGACTTCGGAGTTTAAAAAGTTTCTTGCGCCCTTGAAATTAAGGCCATTAATTTTTAAAGAGGAAACAAATAAAAAACATTTCAATATATCTAGAAAAGTAAAACTAAACACAACAACTTTAAAAAAAGAGTGAAAAGAACATAGCTTAATATCTGAGGAAGACAATCCGTGTGTGTGTCTCAAACCCCTGTATTAATTACAAAATAAACTTCATCTACCTGCGCATTCGTCCTTTTGACTTTTTTTTGGCTTGTTTTTTTGTTATTTTCTACATTTTTTTTTAAAACCTATTTTTAATGTATTTTTTGAGAAACATTTCAAGCGTCAGCCCAGCCCTCGAGGCAGGTTCCAGACTACACTATCTTGCACTGTGCCCAGTCGTGTCTCTGCGCCGTCCACAGCGGAATCCTCGTCTTCCTCGTTGGTGTGTGTCCGTGTGTGTGTGTGTATGTGTGTGTCTCTATGTTTCTGTGTGTGTGTATGCGTGGGTCCATGTGTGTGTGCGTTTCTTCTTCTCGTAGACCAGGTAGGAAATGAAAAAAAGTGTCAAGTTTTTTTTTTTTTTTTTTTTCTTTTTGGTGCCTGGGCAATCTGGAACCAATCTTTTCTCTTCTTCTCCTCGGCGTTCACGGTGCAGCCTCCTTCTGTCTCAAGGCAACGCTGTCACAGGACCACTCGCTCGCCCGCCGTTATCTGATGAAAGAGGAGAGAGAGGCTGTAATCAAAGCAAAGCAATATTACAAACACGGAGAAGCGGCGGCGCTGAAGGCCGACGAGCCCAAAGTGAGGCCAGAACGAGCTCCAGCAGCACTTCTGACAAGGCCACGACGCTGCGCTAATACAGCCGCTACGCTAATACAGCCGCTACGCTAACACAGCCGCGTGCACTTAGCAGTCATTACTGTCTTCTTTGATTAGCTCACTCTGTCTCCACCACAGCTGCAGCAGGATTTAGTCGGTGGCTTTAGAAATCAAATGAAAACAAACTTAAAGCAGAGGTTCCCAATTTTAAAGCTGCTGTTGTGATTTAATTATTTAATATTCTTCCGTAATTAACACTTGTTATGGTTAGAGTTAGTAAGGACGGACGTTAAAGATTAGCTTGGACTCGAAGGAGTTGGACTCACTTGGACTGGTACCGGTCTCACTCGGACTTGTACTGGACCAGGGACGTGCGGTGAGGTTTGTGATTGGGGAGGCACTGACTTTAAAAGTCAGATTTACAATCATTATTCAAATAAAATAGCATTTAATCACCAATGCAATGACATCCACAAACTTTATATACTGTAAAGATAAGAGAACCAGCTTCTTTTAATAATCTCACAACAAATCTAGCTGCTGACTCTGCTCCGCATCAAACAACATCTTTAAGAAGCGCAGGTGCGAGAGACGCGAGGAGAGAGAGACGCGAGGAGAGAGGAGCAGAGAGAGACAGAGAGGAGCAGAGAGACGGAGACGCGAGGAGCAGAGAGAGACGGAGACGCGAGGAGAGAGAGACGCGAGGAGAGAGGAGCAGAGAGAGACAGAGAGGAGCAGAGAGAGACGGAGACGCGAGGAGCAGAGAGAGACGGAGACGCGAGGAGAGAGGAGCAGAGAGAGACAGAGAGAGACAGAGAGGAGCAGGAGAGACGCGACGCGAGGAGCAGAGAGAGACGGAGACGCGAGGAGAGAGAGACGCGAGGAGAGAGGAGCAGAGAGAGACAGAGAGGAGCAGAGAGACGGAGACGCGAGGAGAGAGAGACGCGAGGAGAGAGAGAGCGAGGAGAGAGAGAGAGCAGAGAGACGAGAGGAGCAGAGAGAGCGGAGAGCGAGGAGAGAGAGAGACGGAGACGAGAGAGAGAGAGAGAGACGGAGAGAGAGAGAGAGAGAGAGAGAGAGAGGGAGAGAGACGAGAGACGAGGAGAGAGGAGCAGAGAGAGGACGAGAGGAGCAGAGAGACGGAGACGCGAGGAGAGAGAGAGACGGAGACGCGAGGAGAGAGAGACGCGAGGAGAGAGGAGCAGAGAGAGAGAGAGGAGCAGAGAGAGACGGAGAGAGGAGAGAGAGAGACGGAGACGCGAGGAGAGAGAGCGAGAGACGCGAGAGAGAGAGAGAGAGAGACGCGAGGAGAGAGGAGCAGAGAGAGACAGAGAGGAGCAGAGAGACGCGAGGGAGAGGAGCAGAGAGACGCGAGGAGAGAGAGAGCAGAGAGGAGAGAGAGGAGAGAGAGAGAGACGGAGACGCGAGGAGAGAGAGAGACGGAGACGCGAGGAGAGAGAGACGCGAGGAGAGAGGAGCAGAGAGAGACAGAGCGAGGAGCAGAGAGACGCGAGGAGAGAGGAGCAGAGAGGAGAGAGGAGCAGAGAGAGCAGAGAGAGGAGCAGAGAGACGGAGAGAGAGAGAGAGACGCGAGGAGAGAGAGAGACGGAGAGAGGAGAGAGAGAGACAGAGAGAGAGCAGAGAGACGCGAGGAGCAGAGAGAGACAGAGAGCAGCAGAGAGACGGAGACGCGAGGAGAGAGAGACGCGAGGAGAGAGGAGCAGAGAGAGACAGAGAGGAGCAGAGAGAGACGGAGACGTGAGGAGAGAGAGACGCGAGGAACATAAACAATAATTTAAACAAGTTGCAGAACTCTTGAGCAGTGTTTGAATCAGTGTTTTTCGGAAAAGCACTACTTTGCCGGTATCTGTCAATGTTCAACATAAAACACAGATTAACAAACTCCTCCCCCGCAGCCGGACTAACCTCGTAAGTCCAGTGGTGGTCTCCCAGTCTATATTAATTCTTTCTTTGTTTGAAAGTCCAATTGAGAAAAAAAATCTTCATTCAAATCATCCATTTTCCAGCAAAAGAAATAGCATTTTGGGCTGATTGTTTGTTAGCAACTCTGGTATGAACTTTATGCTCACTATCACCCCTAGCGGTGAGGCACAGATACCGCCTGCCTCACGCCAAGCTTTTTCCTTGTGTGTTCATCTACGATCAAAAGACTTAAACTAAATATAAATTGTACACACATACGTGCAATACACTACTAAACACTAAGAGGAGTTTAAAAAATGTTTTTAAAGCAGGATATTTGAAACAAACGGTGATATATCAACTGCACGAGCTGAGTGCACTCAGACACACACACACACACTGTGAGGGAGCGGTCTGAGGTGAGGCACGCAGGAGCGCTGCCTCACCTCGTCTCTTTGAATAGGAATAACGGGATTTCGGCGATTTTGACTTCAGAAATGATCAAAACTGATGGGAACCGTGCCGAATATACATTAAAAGCATAGGACAGTGGATATAAATTATATATTTAAACTAAAATAATTATTAGTTTCCAATAATGGCAGGTTAGGCTCTGCCTCCCCTGCCTCCCCTGACTGCACGTCCCTGTACTGGACTCATTTGGACTGGTACTAGACTCACTTTGACTGGTACTAGACTCACTTTGACTGGTACTAGACTCACTTTGACTGGTACTGGACTCACTTGGACTGGTACTAGACTCACTTTGACTGGTACTAGACTCACTTGGACTGGTACTGGACTCACTTGGACTGGTACTGGACTCATTTGGACTGGTACTGGACTCACTTGGACTGGTACTAGACTCACTTTGACTGATACTAGACTCACTTTGACTGGTACTGGACTCACTTGGACTGGTACTAGACTCACTTTGACTGGTACTAGACTCACTTGGACTGGTACTGGACTCACTTGGACTGGTACTGGACTCACTTGGACTGGTTCTGGACTCACTTGGACTGGTACTGGACTCACTTGGACTGGTTCTGGACTCACTTGGACTGGTACTGGACTCACTTGGACTGGTACTGGACTCACTTGGACTGGTTCTGGACTCATTTGGACTGGTACTAGACTCACTTTGACTGGTTCTGTACTCACTTGGACTGGTACTAGATTCACTCGGACTGGTTCTGGACTCACTTGTACTGGTACTGGACTCACTCGGACTGGTACTGGACTCACTTGGACTGGTACTGGACTCACTTGGACTGGTTCTGGACTCACTTGGACTGGTACTGGACTCACTTGGACTGGTTCTGGACTCACTTGGACTGGTACTAGACTCACTTGGACTGATACTAAACTCACTCGAACTGGTACTGGACTCACTTGGACTGGTACTGGACTCACTTGGACTGGTTCTAGACTCACAGGGACTGGTACTGGACTCACTTGGACTGGTACTGTACTCACTTGGACTGGTACTAGATTCACTCGGACTGGTTCTAGACTCACTTGGACTGGTACTGGACTCACTTGCATTGGTACTGGACTCACTTGGACTGGTTCTGGACTCACTTGGACTGGTTTTAGACTCACTTGGACTGGTACTGGACTCACTTGGACTGGTACTGTACTCACTTGGACTGGTACCAGACTCACGCGGACTGGTACTGTACTCACTTGGACTGGTTCTGGACTCACTTGGACTGATACTAGACTCACTCGGACTGGTACTGGACTCACTCGGACTGGTACTAGACTCACTTGGACTGGTACTAGACTCACTCGGACTGGTTCTGGACTCACTTGGACTGGTACTAGACTCACTTGGACTGATACTAGACTCACTCGAACTGGTACTGGGCTCACTCGGACTGGTACTGTACTCACTTGGACTGGTACTAGATTCACTCGGACTGGTTCTAGACTCACTTGGACTGGTACTGGACTCACTTGGACTGGTACTGGACTCACTTTGACTGGTACCAGACTCACTCGGACTGGTACTGTACTCACTTGGACTGGTACTAGATTCACTCGGACTGGTTCTAGACTCACTTGGACTGGTACTGGACTCACTTGGACTGGTACTGGACTCACTTGGACTGGTACTGGACTCACTTGGACTGGTTTTAGACTCACTTGGACTGGTACTGGACTCACTTGGACTGGTACTGGACTCACTCGGACTGGTACTGGACTCACTTGGACTGGTTTTAGACTCACTTGGACTGGTACTGGACTCACTTGGACTGGTACTGGACTCACTTGGACTGGTTTTAGACTCACTTGGACTGGTACTGGACTCACTTGGACTGGTACTAGATTCACTCGGACTGGTTCTGGACTCACTTGGACTGGTACTAGACTCACTCGGACTGGTACTGGACTCACTTGGACTGGTACTGGACTCACTTGGACTGGTTCTGGACTCACTTGGACTGGTACTGGACTCACTTGGACTGGTTCTGGACTCACTTGGACTGGTACTAGACTCACTTGGACTGATACTAAACTCACTCGAACTGGTACTGGACTCACTTGGACTGGTACTGGACTCACTTGGACTGGTTCTAGACTCACAGGGACTGGTACTGGACTCACTTGGACTGGTACTGTACTCACTTGGACTGGTACTAGATTCACTCGGACTGGTTCTAGACTCACTTGGACTGGTACTGGACTCACTTGGATTGGTACTGGACTCACTTGGACTGGTTCTGGACTCACTTGGACTGGTTTTAGACTCACTTGGACTGGTACTGGACTCACTTGGACTGGTACTGTACTCACTTGGACTGGTACCAGACTCACGCAGACTGGTACTGTACTCACTTGGACTGGTTCTGGACTCACTTGGACTGATACTAGACTCACTCGGACTGGTACTGGACTCACTCGGACTGGTACTAGACTCACTTGGACTGGTACTAGACTCACTCGGACTGGTTCTGGACTCACTTGGACTGGTACTAGACTCACTTGGACTGATACTAGACTCACTCGAACTGGTACTAGACTCACTCGGACTGGTTCTGGACTCACTTGGACTGGTACTAGACTCACTTGGACTGATACTAGACTCACTCGAACTGGTACTGGACTCACTCGGACTGGTACTGTACTCACTTGGACTGGTACTGTACTCACTTGGACTGGTACTAGATTCACTCGGACTGGTACTAGACTCACTTTGACTGATACTAGACTCACTTGGACTGGTACTGGACTCACTTGGACTGGTTCTGGACTCATTTGGACTGGTACTAGACTCACTTTGACTGGTTCTGTACTCACTTGGACTGGTACTAGATTCACTCGGACTGGTTCTGGACTCACTTGTACTGGTACTGGACTCACTCGGACTGGTACTGTACTCACTTGGACTGGTACTGTACTCACTTGGACTGGTACTGTACTCACTTGGACTGGTACTGGACTCACTTGGACTGGCACTAGACTCACTTGGACTGATACTAAACTCACTCGAACTGGTACTGGACTCACTCGGACTGGTACTAGACTCACTGGGACTGGTACTGGACTCACTTGGACTGGTACTGTACTCACTTGGACTGGTACTGGACTCACTTGGACTGGTACTGGACTCACTTGGACTGGTTCTAGACTCACAGGGACTGGTACTGGACTCACTTGGACTGGTACTGTACTCACTTGGACTGGTACTAGATTCACTCGGACTGGTTCTAGACTCACTTGGACTGGTACTGGACTCACTTGGATTGGTACTGGACTCACTTGGACTGGTTCTGGACTCACTTGGACTGGTACTAGACTCACTTGGACTGATACTAGACTCACTTGGACTGGTTTTAGACTCACTTGGACTGGTACTGGACTCACTTGGACTGGTACTGTACTCACTTGGACTGGTACCAGACTCACGCGGACTGGTACTGTACTCACTTGGACTGGTTCTGGACTCACTTGGACTGATACTAGACTCACTCGGACTGGTACTGGACTCACTCGGACTGGTACTAGACTCACTCGGACTGGTACTAGACTCACTCGGACTGGTTCTGGACTCACTTGGACTGGTACTAGACTCACTTGGACTGATACTAGACTCACTCGAACTGGTACTGGACTCACTCGGACTGGTACTAGACTCACTGGGACTGGTACTGGACTCACTTGGACTGGTACTGGACTCACTTGGACTGGTACTGGACTCACTTGGACTGGTTCTAGACTCACAGGGACTGGTACTGGACTCACTTGGACTGGTACTGTACTCACTTGGACTGGTACTGTACTCACTTGGACTGGTACCAGACTCACTTGGACTGGTACTAGACTCACTTGGACTGGTACTAGATTCACTCGGACTGGTTCTGGACTCACTTGGACTGGTACTAGACTCACTTGGACTGGTACTGGACTCACTTTGACTGATACTAGACTCACTCGGACTGGTACTGTACTCACTCGGACTGGTACTAGACTCACTTGGACTGGTACTGGACTCACTTGGACGGGTTCTGGACTCACTTGGACTGGTACTAGACTCACTTGGACTGATACTAGACTCACTTGGACTGGTACTGTACTCACTTGGACTGGTACTGTACTCACTTGGACTGGTACTAGATTCACTCGGACTGGTTCTGGACTCACTTGTACTGGTACTGTACTCACTTGGACTGGTACTGGACTCACTCGGACTGGTACTGTACTCACTTGGACTGGTACTGTACTCACTCGGACTGGTACTGGACTCACTTTGACTGGTACCAAACTCACTCGGACTGGTACTGTACTCACTTGGACTGGTACTAGATTCACTCGGACTGGTTCTAGACTCACTTGGACTGGTACTGGACTCACTTGGACTGGTACTGGACTCACTTGGACTGGTACTGGACTCACTTGGACTGGTTTTAGACTCACTTGGACTGGTACTGGACTCACTTGGACTGGTACTGGACTCACTCGGACTGGTACTGGACTCACTTGGACTGGTTTTAGACTCACTTGGACTGGTACTGGACTCACTTGGACTGGTACTGGACTCACTTGGACTGGTTTTAGACTCACTTGGACTGGTACTGGACTCACTTGGACTGGTACTAGATTCACTCGGACTGGTTCTGGACTCACTTGGACTGGTACTAGACTCACTCGGACTGGTACTGGACTCACTCGGACTGGTACTGGACTCACTTGGACTGGTACTAGACTCACTCGGACTGGTTCTGGACTCAATCGGACTGGTACTGGACTCACTTGGACTGGTACTGGACTCACTTTGACTGATACTAGACTCACTCGGACTGGTACTGTACTCACTTGGACTGGTACTGGACTCACTCGGACTGGTACTGTACTCACTTGGACTGGTACTGTACTCACTCGGACTGGTACTAGACTCACTCAAACTGGTACTGGACTCACTTGGACGGGTTCTGGACTCACTTGGACTGGTACTAGACTCACTTGGACTGATACTAGACTCACTCGAACTGGTACTGGACTCACTCGGACTGGTAACTAGACTCACTGGGACTGGTACTGGACTCACTTGGACTGGTACTGGACTCACTTGGACTGGTACTGGACTCACTTGGACTGGTTCTAGACTCACAGGGACTGGTACTGGACTCACTTGGACTGGTACTGTACTCACTTGGACTGGTACTGTACTCACTTGGACTGGTACTAGACTCACTTGGACTGGTACTAGATTCACTCGGACTGGTTCTGGACTCACTTGGACTGGTACTAGACTCACTTGGACTGGTACTGTACTCACTCGGACTGGTACTGGACTCACTTTGACTGGTACCAGACTCACTCGGACTGGTACTGTACTCACTTGGACTGGTACTAGATTCACTCGGACTGGTTCTAGACTCACTTGGACTGGTACTGGACTCACTTGGACTGGTTCTGGACTCACTTGGACTGGTTTTAGACTCACTTGGACTGGTACTGGACTCACTTGGACTGGTACTGTACTCACTTGGACTGGTACCAGACTCACTCGGACTGGTACTGTACTCACTTGGACTGGTACTAGATTCACTCGGACTGGTTCTGGACTCACTTGGACTGATACTAGACTCACTCGGACTGGTACTGGACTCACTCTGACTGGTACTAGACTCACTTGGACTGGTACTGGACTCACTTGGACTGGTACTGGACTCACTTGGACTGGTACTAGACTCACTTGGACTGGTACTGGACTCACTTGGACTGGTACTAGACTCACTTGGACTGGTACTAGATTCACTCGGACTGGTTCTGGACTCACTTGGACTGGTACTAGACTCACTTGGACTGGTACTGGACTCACTTTGACTGATACTAGACTCACTCGGACTGATACTGTACTCACTCGGACTGGTACTAGACTCACTTGGACTGGTACTGGACTTACTTGGACGGGTTCTGGACTCACTTGGACTGGTACTAGACTCACTTGGACTGATACTAGACTCACTTGGACTGGTACTGGACTCACTTGGACTGGTTTTGGACTCATTTGGACTGGTACTAGACTCACTTTGACTGGTTCTGTACTCACTTGGACTGGTACTAGATTCACTCGGACTGGTTCTGGACTCACTTGTACTGGTACTGTACTCACTTGGACTGGTACTGTACTCACTCGGACTGGTACTGGACTCACTTTGACTGGTACCAGACTCACTCGGACTGGTACTGTACTCACTTGGACTGGTACTAGACTCACTTGGACTGGTACTAGATTCACTCGGACTGGTTCTAGACTCACTTGGACTGGTACTGGACTCACTTGGACTGGTACTAGATTCACTCGGACTGGTACTGGACTCACTCGGACTGGTACTGTACTCACTTGGACTGGTACTGTACTCACTTGGACTGGTACTGTACTTAGAGCCCTGCACGGGCCTATTATCTGGGCCCGAGCCCGGCCCTGGCCCGAGGGGGTGGCGCCCCAGCCCGGCCCGGCCCGATATGGTTTCTCAATTTTCAGGCCCGAAACTCGCATCAAGCCCGCCTTTTTTTTTTTTTTTTGTAACCTCCCATAACAATGTTTTAGCGTAGTATATAGTGCCGCGCACTGATATGAACGCAGACTTAGCTAGAGGGCGGAGTTATACATGGTAGTGATGTGTTGCAATGAGTTCTGTGTGTGCGGAGTGGTGCAGAGTGAACATCTGTATGATGCACAGCTGTATGATACACAGCTGTATGATACACAGCTGTATGATACACAGCTGTATGATACACAGCTGTATGATACACAGCTGTATGATACACAGCTGTATGATACACAGCTGTATGATACACAGCTGTATGATACACAGCTGTATGATACACAGCTGTATGATACACAGCTGTATGATACACAGCTGTATGATACACAGCTGTATGATACACAGCTGTATGATACACAGATGCTGCAACACACCTGTAAGTAACGCTATGTGCCGTCAATGACAACACTACACAGAACAACAAACACTACAGCGTGATAGAACGCTATATTCAGTGGGTGCGTTCGTAAATCTATTCTGCCGCTCTGAAAATGAAGAGCCCGAGCCCGGCCCGTGTCCGAGGTCATTATGCGGTCATCGGCCCGAAGCCCGGCCCTCGGGCTGTCGAGCCGTCGGGGCCCTCGGGCCAAGGGCTCAAGTGCAGGGCTCTAACTGTACTCACTTGGACTGGTACTGTACTCACTTGGACTGGTACTGTACTCACTCGGACTGGTACTGGACTCACTTTGACTGGTACCAGACTCACTCGGACTGGTACTGTACTCACTTGGACTGGTACTAGATTCACTCGGACTGGTTCTAGACTCACTTGGACTGGTACTGGACTCACTTGGACTGGTTCTGGACTCACTTGGACTGGTTTTAGACTCACTTGGACTGGTACTGGACTCACTTGGACTGGTACTGTACTCACTTGGACTGGTACCAGACTCACTCGGACTGGTACTGTACTCACTTGGACTGGTACTAGATTCACTCGGACTGGTTCTGGACTCACTTGGACTGATACTAGACTCACTCGGACTGGTACTGGACTCACTCTGACTGGTACTAGACTCACTTGGACTGGTACTGGACTCACTTGGACTGGTACTGGACTCACTTGGACTGGTACTAGACTCACTTGGACTGGTACTGGACTCACTTGGACTGGTACTGGACTCACTCGGACTGGTGCTAGACTCACTTGGACTGGTACTGGACTCACTTGGACGGGTTCTGGACTCACTTGGACTGGTAGGAGTACGCCGGGACGTGGTCAGAGTCCATCTGTTGCTGTCCGCTCACTTCCTGCGACGAGGGCGCCACGGTCTGCGGAGAGTCTGTCACCACTCCCTACGGCAACACACAACACAGTCAGGACACACACCAGAGACACACAACACAGTCAGGACACACACCAGAGACACACAACACAGTCAGGACACACACCAGAGACACACAACACAGTCAGGACACACACCAGAGACACACACCAGAGACACACAACACAGTCAGGACACACAACACAGTCAGGACACACAACAGAGACACACATTTGGTGAACCATATTTAACAAAGTGCATTTTCATATTTTTTAAATATTTGAAACCTATGATTGAACAAAAACAAACACTTTGATGTCACTTTAGTTCTTGCTTTAATCCTTTTATCTTTTATAACTTCACTTTGGGATCTTGTTGTTAATGGCCTTATAAAGAATCTCTAACCTTTGAACTTTTACAATATCACATAGTTTTAAGTTAAAATATTGTGAGGTTAAAGATTCCCCACTTTACTCACTTCTCTTTTCTACAGAATATTAACACATTTAAAAAGATAACCCTCTATAGCCTCAGGTGCGCGGTCTCCCATCACCTGCTGCCCTTCCTCTTCTCAATCACCTTTAACCAGCTCTGAAGGACAGTGTCTCCATCAGCCTGATGCTAACCACTCTGCCGCTGATGTCGCCGCTCGGCTTCAGGACGAGCGATGAAACGCCCGGGGCCACTTCCTGTCTGAGCTCCTCTGTCACGGCGAGTGGGAGGAGGACGCCGAGACTGATGGTTCTACAGCAGGATAAGTGGGTCTGGGTCTGGGTCTGGGTCTCTCTCCGGTCCATCTGAGGGCCCTGACAGATGAAGACCGGCCCCAGCTCGGGTCCTGAGGCGGCGTGATGGATGATCCAACGCCACAGACGCCGTCACAGCACGCTAAGGAAGTGACAGAGTCGGCTTCCAACTTTAAATGGTCTTTTACCCAAATCCATCACCTCGGTTTGATCCGGAAACGAGAAAGTCCAACGAGATCCGGCGTTTGTGTCAGAGCCTGAAGCGGCACAGACTGGATCAGAAAGTGTCAGACTCACTTTGGTCGAGTGTTTGAAGTTCATCTTTGTGGATCTGCGTTTTTTACATTATGGAGGTTTTTTATTATTTTGGATGTTTCTGAACAAAACTAGTTCCGTTACTGCGTGTTTGGACCGAACCAGAACTGGGTCCAACTTTAGAATATCCCCACCGCTGTCAGACTGTACAATAAGTCATTTTAAGTCACTTGCATTAGGACTGAAAACCTGCACTGCTATTAACACTGTTTCTTTGGCGGCACGGTGGCTGAGTGGTTAGCCCTCTCGCCTCTCAGCAAGAAGGTCCTGGGTTTGAATCCCGGTCGGACCAGGGCCTTTCTGAGTGGAGTTTGCATGTTCTCCCCGTGTCTGCGTAGGTTTCCTCCGGGTACTCCGGTTTCCCCTACCACTAAAAACATGTACAATAGTTCTGGCATGTGCCTCCTGTACTGGCCCCGCTCCCATCTCTGTGTGGAGTGAGAGACTAATGCCCAAATATAACAATTGTAAACTGTTTTGTGACTCTGGTCTGTGAAAGGCGGTATATAAATATAGATTTCTTACTTACTTCTTTAATTTCCACTTTTTATTGTACATAATATTTCCTGCATTTACCATGTTGCACATTTATTTCTTTTTGCACAATCTGAGTGTTTCTATCCATGACAGATTTCTCCATCAGAGATCAATAAACTCTGTCTTATCTTATCTTAAAACATCAATGATATAGTAGTTATAAAGCTCATATTGACCTTTCTGTCAATGCTGCAAGTTAGTGATAATTGTGAATCATTTTAGGGGTCACTAAAATGCTCCAGACTCCAAACTGGTGCAGGGAGTTTTTACTGTTTTTTAAATATATATATATATATATATATATATTTATATTGGGCCATGTCAGTTTATTATTTTGTGTCTGGAGCATATTAGGAATTGTGTGTAAAACAATCAGGCTGTTTTTAACAACATGTTACTGCTGATACATAACATTTTATTTTACCATGATATGTATAAGACACAAACTAAATGAAACATGAATACACACAGGTCTAAGTTGGTGCGTGGCTGAGGGTCTCACCTCGACGGGCACGGCTGTAGGAGGCACAGGAGTGTACTGGGGGATGTAGGTCCCTTGCATAGGAGCCGCAGCTGCTGCCGCCGTCATGTACTGCAACACAGGAGAAGGGTCACATGACAACGTGCAGCAATCAACCTGAAAGTCTCCTTCACGGCCTGTATTTTATATATGTGCACACGCCTGTTGTTCCTTCAGTGTCCTTTAGAGGGAGCTAGAAGAATACAATACATCCTGTGGACAGAACACTGAGAGCAGACAGGAGGAAGAGGAGTTGTCCTGCTGTTCTACCACACTCTGCAAATGCACCGTGTCACAAAGAGAGGAGGAGGAGGAGGATGAAGAGGGGAGGTCTGCCGCCTCTGGTCCTCACTTTGTTGGTCATGGCTGCCCCAGTATTTCTCCACGGGTCGTCTCTCTCTACAACGGCCATTTCACACCACAGTCTGAGGACAGGACTGTGAGCTGTGGCTCTTTCTGATCATCACTGGAGGAGCACAGGCGTGTCCAGGCGGGTCCAGGCGGGTCCAGACAGGTACAGAAGGGTCCAGGTGGGTCCAGGCAGGTCCAGGCGGGTCCAGGCAGGTACAGAAGGGTCCAGACAGGTCCAGGCAGGTCCAGAGCTGCATGGGCATGTCCTCTCCGTGTGCAGAGTCAGAGTTGTAAAGGCGGAGGTGGATCAGATAAGAGCAGTAGTCGGCCTCGCTCACCTTTTCCTGAGGCTGTTCCGAAAGAAAGAAAAACAAGCCCATTGTTCTGTGGTTTGTTCTGGAGCTGTCTGAGCTGCGAGTACCAACCGGAGAAGTGACAGAGGCTGGAGTCTGACACAGGGAACACTGGAGGAGGGAGGACTCTGTAGTTTTTGGCCATGGGCCCGTGGTGCTGCTGAAGTGTCATTACCGGCAGCGTCGCTAATGGATCGGGTCCAGCTCCAGCGCTCAGTGCTAATGAGAGCAGCTAAAGGCCAGGGACACGGGTGATTAACTCCCCCCGTCAGAGCAGAGGCTTCAGCCTGCCCCGGGACGCATGTTAGTGTGTTTGTTATGTGGATCTAAGGTTATCACACGTCAGGGCGTCACAGTGACAACACAGTGCCATGTGTCCAGACTTCCTGACAGTGGAGCTCAGAGCTCCCGGCTCCGCTCTCACCTGCAGCCACTGCTGCCACAGCAGCCACTGCTGCCACAGCTGCCACAGCTGCCACTGCAGCCACTGCTGCCACTGCTGCCACTGCAGCCACTGCAGCCACTGCTGCTGCCACAGCTGCCACTGCAGCCACTGCTGCTGCCACAGCTGCCACTGCAGCCACTGCAGCCACTGCAGCCACTGCTGCTGCCACAGCTGCCACTGCAGCCACTGCTGCTGCCACAGCTGCCACTGCAGCCACTGCTGCTGCCACAGCTGCCACTGCAGCCACTGCTGCCACTGCAGCCACTGCTGCTGCCACAGCTGCCACTGCAGCCACTGCTGCCACTGCAGCCACTGCTGCCACTGCAGCCACAGCAGCCACTGCTGCCACAGCAGCCACTGCAGCCACTGCAGCCACTGCTGCCACTGCTGCTGCCACTGCTGCTGCCACAGCTGCCACTGCAGCCACTGCTGCCACTGCAGCCACAGCAGCCACTGCTGCCACTGCAGCCACAGCAGCCACTGCAGCCACTGCAGCCACTGCTGCCACTGCTGCTGCCACTGCTGCTGCCACAGCAGCCACGGTTTGAAGGGCCCATCAGATTGTTCCAGTGACCTTCTCTCATTCAGAACATTCCAATTTAGCACCAAACTGTTTTTGTGCCCTTTTTCACCTGCGGATGACGCCCAGAGATTATTAGCTCTGTCAAAATCCTCAAAGGAGACAAATGTTTCAAGATGAATTTAAATGAAGCCAAGAAAGTATGATATTTCTTTTCCTTCTGCCATAATCATTAGACTCCCGTATTTCTGTAGGTTCTACTGAACCATGAGCATCAGGCTGTGACAGAGGGTTGCCATGGTAATAAAGATCATTTTGTTTTTACGTCCCGGTCCAGCACAGACAGGTCCAGCACAGACAGGTCCAGCACAGACAGGTCCGCAGTATATGAAGCTCCCTAATTGGCCGTAAATGGCTGTAGTTGGTGGTGGTCGGAGTTGGTGGCGCACACCTGTGAGCAGCAGATGTTAAGTCTGAGGCCTTTATCACTCCTCTGCCTCCTCTTCATCACATCAGTGACACAGAGCTCCACTACAGCAGGACGTCACGCTGCAATGCAGCAGCTCACAGATCCATACACCGAGCCTGCACTGCCACTACACAACACAACACAACACAACACAACACAACACAACACAACACACGCACACACATCAGAGGCGGGAGCATAACCTTACGTTCTTGTTAAAGACACAGATGTTTGAGTCCAGAGGATGAGACTCAGACCCAGGACTGGTCAGAGCAGACTGTGGACAAACAGTTACTGGTCCACTCAGTGTGTTATTAATGGAGGAGCAGCGAGGGATGGACTCTGATGAGTATTGATCTCACAGGAGGGACCGCTGGAGTCTGAACCAAAGTCATTGTGCCTCTAGACTTTGTTAACATCTGTCTGAGGAGATCCACACAGGCCAAAATCAATGTGGCCTTTAACTACACCACATTCATCCATTTGAAACCAGACACAAAGACACAGCTCACATTTTAATGCCTTTATAACTATTAATGGTACGACTATAAAACTAGTTAAAACATTCTCAGTTCTATCAAACTGTTTTAAATACACTACAGTCGTGGATCAGAGAGCTCTGATGAAGGACAGTGCTTCACATACATCTGTCTTTCTACAACACAGAACCTGTCAATCACAACTGTCACCGTGACAACACACTTGTGGGTGTGACACATGGTGAGGAGGGTCCCCCCTGCCCCCCCGCCCCCCCCCCCCTGTGTGTGTGTGTGTGTGTGTGTGTGTGTGTCGTCTGCTGCAGCTCTGCACCAACAGACCCCACACACACCTGTGCATGAACACTGCAGTTAAAGGATTAAACGTTACAAATACACTGTAGAACTTCTATGACCTGTGAAGTTTGTAAATTAAGAATTTAATTGTGCGGCTGTGTCGTGTGCGCCTGTGCCGTGTGCGCCTGTGCCGTGTGCGCCTGTGCCGTGTGCGCCTGTGCCGTGTGTGCCGGTGCCGTGTGCGCCTGTGTCCTGTGCGCCTGTGTCCTGTTTGCCTGTGCCGTGCGCCTGTGCACCTGTATACCACAGCACCACAGCCTGTTACACCGACTCGTATTCTTGAAACACAGCGTCAGAGCGAAGCAGGAACTGGGTTTAAAGCTACAGAGAGCAAAGTCCTGTAGCTGTGGCCTGAGCATCTGTGTATACCACAGAACACACTACTGCACCTGTGTATACCACAGAACACACTACTGCACCTGATGTTTCTTCTGTTTTGTGTTGGGGCAGGTCTGAGTTCGCCTCTGGTGAGACGCCTACATCGGTTACTTCAAATGTATTAATGGTAAAAACATTACTACAGGTACAGACACAGGTACAGACACAGGTACAGACACAGGTACAGGTACAGACACAGGTACAGACACAGGTACAGACACAGGTACAGACACAGGTACAGACACAGGTACAGACACAGGTACAGACACAGGTACAGACACAGGTACAGACACAGGTACAGACACAGGTACAGACACAGGTACAGACACAGGTACAGACACAGGTACAGACACAGGTACAGACACAGCACTAGCTTATATAGAGGAGTCTTTGTAGACCTCCATAAAAGGTCGTACTTCCTGTATCTGTCGGTGAAGACCTGCAGCAGGACTTTCTGTGGATCTGTCTTTTTGGGGGATTTAGATCGACGTCGTTGGAACTTTGATGTTTTGTTGTTTTTTGGAAACGGAAACTTCCTCAAACCAGCACCAAAGCAAAGTGTCCGTCTGTAGCTTCTGCTGACCACACACTAATGGGACTCTCAGAACCAAGTGGGTCAAATGCAACTCGACAGCGACTGTGGGAGAATGTGGAGTTTATCTGGTGCAGATGTGGTTTGGTGCCAGCTTTTCTCGATCACGCACAATAAAAGACTGCACATTTCGCCCGCAGAGACGGAGAAATGGGAAACACGTCTCAAGTCCCCGAGATGATCAAGTGTGGCGTGTCGTGTGTGCCGTGCCGAAGAGAGGCTACAAAGCAAAACGCCTCAGGACACACGCTCACACACGAACAGAGCGGCAGCAGAAGAAGCCAGCGGAGAAGAAACAGCTTTAACCCACATTCTCACGTTAATACAAGCCATCAAACATCAGAAGCCATCACCGTAGATTAAGCCGGCTCTAATCCTGCCTGTTAGCGCAGCTGGGGCAGATTAGGCGCGGGGCATTCCTGACAGAGCCAACGTGGAGGCACAGGCGCCCTCACCTGGAAACACAGACTTCTCAAATGTACCAAAAAATATGTGCATTTCGGAAGCAAGTCCAAAACCACCGGCTCAAAGAATCAGCGGAAATCTGTGCAGTTGTCGATGAGGGTGTTAGATTAGAGAATCAAAGTCATTGTTTTATAGTAGGACTTGGGTCCGACCACTTGGGTCCAAAGCAGCAAGTCTAAAAACTCTTAATCTTAATCTAAATCTTAATGTTCTGAGTCTGCGTCCCGAAGTGGGAGGGTCTGTGTCTGTGCGGGACATACGTGTTATTACATGTTTTATGTTATGTCTGTATCGGTGGGCACTGACACCCCTGCTCCTCTGGGACACGGGATAATAAACAAATCTAGTATTCATAGAATACGTTGAGTCCAATAAGTCATCGGTCCATAGTTTCAGAGCGTTAACACATTTCCATGAATGTGTTTAGACCCCTGCATCAGCAAAGAACAGAAACACAACAGAGAGACATGGAACCTCAGGAGAACCAGTGACGGACAGGCCACGGGTCTGGGCCTGAGTCTGTCAGAACCATGGAGCCAGCAGAGGGCCACGGGTCTGGATCTGAGTCTGTCAGAACCATGGAGCCAGCAGAGGGCCACGGGTCTGGATCTGAGTCTGTCAGAACCATGGAGCCAGCAGAGGGCCACGGGTCTGGGTCTGAGTCTGTCAGAACCATGGAGCCAGCAGAGGGCCACAGGTCTGGGTCTGAGTCTGTCAGAACCATGGAGCCAGCAGAGGGCCACAGGTCTGGGTCTGAGTCTGTCAGAACCATGGAGCCAGCAGAGGGCCACAGGTCTGGGTCTGAGTCTGTCAGAACCATGGAGCCAGCAGAGGGCCACAGGTCTGGGTCTGTCAGAACCATGGAGCCAGCAGAGGGCCACAGGTCTGGGTCTGAGTCTGTCAGAACCATGGAGCCAGCAGAGGGCCACAGGTCTGGGTCTGAGTCTATCAGAACCATGGAGCCAGCAGAGGGCCACGGGTCTGGGCCTGAGTCTATCAGAACCATGGAGCCAGCAGAGGGCCACGGGTCTGGATCTGGGTCTGTCAGAACCATGGAGCCAGCAGAGGGCCACGGGTCTGGGTCTGAGTCTGTCAGAACCATGGAGCCAGCAGAGGGCCACGGGTCTGGGCCTGAGTCTATCAGAACCATGGAGCCAGCAGAGGGCCACGGGTCTGGGCCTGAGTCTATCAGAACCATGGAGCCAGCAGAGGGCCACAGGTCTGGGTCTGTCAGAACCATGGAGCCAGCAGAGGGCCACGGGTCTGGGTCTGTCAGAACCATGGAGCCAGCAGAGGGCCACGGGTCTGGGTCTGTCAGAACCATGGAGCCAGCAGAGGGCCACGGGTCTGGGTCTGTCAGAACCATGGAGCCAGCAGCACCACTCTTGTTTTTAATTACAGATTCAGCACCTGTTTGATATTTTACACCATCCTTTTCAGATTCTGTCAAATATCGCCGCATGACGCCATCTTCTTCGTTTCCTCTACTCTTCGCATACGGCCACCATCGAAGAATGGAATTTTTATTTGCCGATGGTAGTAAACAAGGCAAACATCAGCCAATACAGAGAGTAAGTAGGTAAGGTTTATTTATATAGCGCATTTTACAGACCAATGTCACCCAAAGCACTTCACAAAGTTCAAAGTTCAGATATAGTTCCATTCTCTCCACACGGTGATGAAGGAAACGAGCCGGACACACTGGTCCATCAAAACCTCCGACCAAACACCATCCACTCACTCACTCCTATTGTGCAGGTTTTTAGTGGTTGTGGAAACTGGCACACCCGGAGGAAACCCACAGACACGGGGAAAACACCCAAACTCCACTCAGAAAGGCCCTGTTCTGACCAGGATTCGAACCCAGGACCTTCTTACTGAGAAGCGAGAACCACCCGTGGCTGTTCATCCTTTCACACCTCTTTGAAGCAGAAAGTTGGTTTAACGATGAAATTCTAGATTAAAAAGGCCCTAAAAGCATCTCCATCACAGCAGCAGAACGGGTCCATTCCAAAGGTTCTGAGGGTGGACACATCCCCCGGGCTTGGCTTGTATTAGATTCACTCTCTTTACAAACAAAATAATCAATGATTTAAATTAAATATAAGATTTCTGACAAGAACAGAAAGAGCAACAACTGAGACCAACCAAATGCAAGAGTTTCCTTTTCTCTTCCTTCAATCACAAAACCCAGATTTCACTTTTTATTAACGGAGTATTGCCCCGGTGAAAAGACTGATCTCTCAGTCTGTGCAGCGGCTCGGGTCAAGATGTATTTCTGTTTGAACAAAAAGAAAGTCCAGGAAGATTTTTTATTTTACGACTAAAAAGAAATCACGTTAGCTTTTGGTTTCCTATTGTCAATAACCGTGAGTTATATTTAAATGTATTTACCTCATAACATTCAAACAGTCATTTTCAAGGACTTCTGTAAATCAATTCTCTGGAGTCTTTTCACACGGAACAAGGAGATTCTGTAAAGCGCTTTATAGACCCGTTAAACTGGGAATGACGAGTGGTACTGCTGCAAGTCTTGGGTGGTGGGGGAAACCGGAGCACCCGGAGGAAACCCGTTCAGGCATGAGGAGGAACATGATGAATCTCTTTGAAAAATACTTAAAACATAGATTCTGCAACTTCATAATTTTCAGTCCTTCAAGATGACTGCAGACACACACACAAGCACGCACAGAGACACACACAGACACACACACAAACACACAGAGACACACACACAGACACACGCACACACACACACACACAGAGACACACACAGAGACACACGCACACACAGAGACACACACACACAAGCACACGCACAGAGACACACACACAGACAGACACACACGCACACACACACACACACACACACACACACACACACACACAGAGACACACACACACACACACACAGAGAGACACACACACAGATAGAGACACACACACACACACACACAGATCAAAGGTTGAGGTAGTGGAATAAGTGGTGGCTGGAGCGAGAGCCTTTCAGAGTCGTATGACACCTTTAAGTCGGACTGATCCACGAGAGAGAGAAAGAGGGGGAGGGAGAGAGGGGGGAGGGAGAGAGGGGGGAGAGAGAGGGGAGGGAGGGAGAGAGGGGGGAGGGAGAGAGGGGGGAGAGAGAGAGGGGGGAGGGAGGGAGAGAGGGGGGAGGGAGGGAGAGAGGGGGGAGGGAGGGAGAGAGGGGGAGGGAGAGAGGGGAGGGAGGGAGAGAGGGGGGAGGGAGGGAGAGAGAGAGGGGGGAGGGAGGGAGGTGAGAAAGAGAGGGGTGGAGAGAGGACGACGGGGAGGAGGGGGGTTCCTGCTGGAGGTGACTGCCAGCGCGGCCTATTTATGGAAGAATGGGCGAGTGATGGAGTGATAGACAGCAGTGATTTAAAGAGTGTGGAGAGAGAGACATGTGGCGGCGTTAAGCTTCAGAGGAAATGGGTTTAACATGTCGAGAGAGAAACACAGAGCAAGAAATGCTGCGTACCAGGGGAAAAACACAATATCCAACTGAAATACATGTACAGGGCTGAAATAAGCAACTGTTGGGATTTACATGACTTTACATTTAGCGATAGCATTATCTGGAAGTTTGCTGACGATGGACGAAAACAGGATTTACTGCTTAGAAACAATGGAGGAAATGCATAACAATAAAAGCCTGGAGTCGAAGCCTTCAATAATCTAAACTAGTTATTATTCAAAGCCATTCATCTGGAGAAAAATGGCAAAGAACACCAAAAATAATCATACTAACCATAAGTATAATTAAGACTTGATGCAGGGTTTGTATCTATTTAAATGAAGTTTAGATACCATTTATATTGGAAAATTAAAATTAAAATTGAGAAAATGCCATAACCACGACCTTGGAAACGATCCGTCTTGCAATGTTGATATCATTATTGGACAGACCCTGCATAAGGTCGTTAAAGCAACTGTTTGTGTTTTAACAGTCAGTACAGTTATAACCACACGTATGTTGCCTGAAGGTTCCTCCTCAGCACTGATTACTGATGCAATCCACCTGCCGGGGTTAAGCTAGCAACGGTGCAAACTATCTGTGTTACGTACGCTTCCTTAAGTTTGCAAAACTAAACAAAACCAGGACCAACCCAGTCTTTGCCTCAGCACAAAACTACACACGACAGATTTCCAGAACATAGTTTAGTGTTGTCCCAACGTCTCGCTGTGAACACGGTTATTTTGACTTGAGCGACTGCTGCCTCGACTCTGCTCAAAGGAAATGTCAAATCCGTCTGTTTCTCTGAGTGGATTCTGTCCAGAACCAAATGTTGACCTGGTCCAGGGAAACACCAGAGGGACGTATGGAGCCGGTGCAGAGAAGAGGAAGTGTTTTTGTGATGTATTCTACGTTTGCCTTGAAGGTCCAACATAACGGTGTTAAAATATCTGATTCAAACAAACAGGAGATGATCCAACACTGAGGCAGTACAAGTGAAGCAGCTCAAACTCTGAGGAGACAGGACGGAGTCAGATCCAAATATGAAGTTGTTCAGTGACAGATTATTGGGTTAATTACTGTTGATCTTTGTGGCACTAAATGACCTCAATGGGAAACTTCATGATCAAAACGATACAAAAGCACACACACACACACACACACACATCGAACCTGTGGGATCTGACTGCTCCAGATGCTGTCAATGTTGAGGAGTATATGTTTTTGGACCAGTCTAGTTTAGCTGCTGTGGACTTGAGCTGCAATCTCACTCCGGGCCGGTGGAGGTGTACCCGGAAACAGAATTACCCAATGCTTTTGTATGGAGTCTTCTTTCCTCTAGAAAACGTCTTTAAAGGATGGTCCAAAATCAAACTTCAAACCACGTCCAACCACAACGACACATTCTCTACCAAGGTCTCTACTGCTGTGTCTTTAGCTTTAAGAATCATCAACCTGTGTTGTTCCTGTCTGTGTGGGTCAGTATGGAGAGGGTCAGTATGAGAGGGTCAGTATGAGAGGGTCAGTATGAGAGGGTCAGTATGAGAGGGTCAGTATGAGAGGGTCAGTATGAGAGGGTCAGTATGAGAGGGTCAGTATGGAGAGGGTCAGTATGGAGAGGGTCAGTATGAGAGGGTCAGTATGAGAGGGTCAGTATGAGAGGGTCAGTATGAGAGGGTCAGTATGAGAGGGTCAGTATGAGAGGGTCAGTATGAGAGGGTCAGTATGAGAGGGTCAGTATGAGAGGGTCAGTATGAGAGGGTCAGTATGAGAGGGTCAGTATGAGAGGGTCAGTATGAGAGGGTCAGTATGGAGAGGGTCAGTATGAGAGGGTCAGTATGAGAGGGTCAGTATGAGAGGGTCAGTATGAGAGGGTCAGTCAGAGGGTCAGTATGAGAGGGTCAGTATGAGAGGGTCAGTATGAGAGGGTCAGTATGGAGAGGGTCAGTATGAGAGGGTCAGTATGAGAGGGTCAGTATGGAGAGGGTCAGTATGAGAGGGTCAGTATGGAGAGGGTCAGTATGGAGAGGGTCAGTATGGAGAGGGTCAGTGTGGAGAGGGTCAGTATGAGAGGGTCAGTATGAGAGGGTCAGTATGAGAGGGTCAGTATGAGAGGGTCAGTATGGAGAGGGTCAGTATGGAGAGGGTCAGTATGGAGAGGGTCAGTGGGGAGAGGGTCAGTATGAGAGGGTCAGTGTGGAGAGGGTCAGTATGAGAGGGTCAGTATGAGAGGGTCAGTATGGAGAGGGTCAGTATGAGAGGGTCAGTGTGGAGAGGGTCAGTATGGAGAGGGTCAGTATGAGAGGGTCAGTATGGAGAGGGTCAGTATGGAGAGGGTCAGTATGGAGAGGGTCAGTATGGAGAGGGTCAGTATGAGAGGGTCAGTGTGGAGAGGGTCAGTGTGGAGAGGGTCAGTGTGGAGAGGGTCAGTATGGAGAGGGTCCGTATGGAGAGGGTCAGTATGGAGAGGGTCAGTATGGAGAGGGTCAGTGTGGAGAGGGTCAGTGTGGAGAGGGTCAGTATGGAGAGGGTCAGTATGGAGAGGGTCCGTATGGAGAGGGTCAGTATGGAGAGGGTCAGTATGAGAGGGTCAGTATGGAGAGGGTCAGTATGGAGAGGGTCAGTATGAGAGGGTCAGTGTGGAGAGGGTCAGTGTGGAGAGGGTCAGTATGAGAGGGTCAGTGTGGAGAGGGTCAGTATGGAGAGGGGTCAGTATGGAGAGGGTCAGTGTGGAGAGGGTCAGTGTGGGGAGGGTCAGTATGGAGAGGGTCAGTATGGAGAGGGTCAGTATGGAGAGGGTCAGTATGGAGAGGGTCAGTATGGAGAGGGTCAGTATGGAGAGGGTCAGTGTGGAGAGGGTCAGTGTGGAGAGGGTCAGTGTGGAGAGGGTCAGTGTGGAGAGGGTCAGTATGGAGAGGGTCAGTATGGAGAGGGTCAGTATGGAGAGGGTCAGTGTGGGAGAGGGTCAGTGTGGAGAGGGTCAGTATGGAGAGGGTCAGTATGGAGAGGGTCAGTATGGAGAGGGTCAGTATGGAGAGGGTCAGTATGGAGAGGGTCAGTATGGAGTTGAGGGTCAGTATGGAGAGGGTCAGTGTGGAGAGGGTCAGTGTGGAGAGGGTCAGTATGGAGAGGGTCAGTATGGAGAGGGTCAGTATGGAGAGGGTCAGTATGGAGAGGGTCAGTATGGAGAGGGTCAGTGTGGAGAGGTCAGTGTCAGTATGGAGAGGGTCAGTATGGAGAGGGTCAGTATGGAGAGGGTCAGTATGGAGAGGGTCAGTGTGGAGAGGGTCAGTATGGAGAGGGTCAGTATGGAGAGGGTCAGTATGGAGAGGGTCAGTATGGAGAGGGTCAGTATGAGGGGTCAGTGTGGAGAGGGTCAGTGTGGAGAGGGTCAGTATGGAGAGGGTCAGTATGGAGAGGGTCCGTATGGAGAGGGTCAGTATGGAGAGGGTCAGTATGGAGAGGGTCAGTGTGGAGCAGTAGGGTCAGTGTGGAGAGGGTCAGTATGGAGAGGGTCAGTATGGAGAGGGTCAGTATGGAGAGGGTCAGTATGGAGAGGGTCAGTATGGAGAGGGTCAGTATGGAGAGGGTCAGTATGGAGAGGGTCAGTATGAGAGGGTCAGTATGAGAGGGTCAGTATGAGAGGGTCAGTATGGAGAGGGTCAGTATGGAGAGGGTCAGTATGGAGAGGGTCAGTATGGAGAGGGTCAGTGTGGAGAGGGTCAGTGTGGAGAGGGTCAGTATGGAGAGGGTCAGTATGGAGAGGGTCAGTATGGAGAGGGGTCAGTATGGAGAGGGTCAGTATGGAGAGGGTCAGTATGGAGAGGGTCAGTATGAGAGGGTCAGTGTGGAGAGGGTCAGTGTGGAGAGGGTCAGTGTGGAGAGGGTCAGTGTGGAGAGGGTCCGTATGGAGAGGGTCAGTATGGAGAAGGTCAGTATGGAGAGGGTCCGTATGGAGAGGGTCAGTATGGAGAGGGTCAGTATGAGAGGGTCAGTGTGGAGAGGGTCAGTGTGGAGAGGGTCAGTATGGAGAGGGTCAGTATGGAGAGGGTCAGTATGGAGAGGGTCAGTATGGAGAGGGTCAGTGTGGAGAGGGTCAGTGTGGAGAGGGTCAGTATGGAGAAGGTCAGTATGGAGAGGGTCAGTATGGAGAAGGTCAGTATGGAGAGGGTCAGTATGAGAGGGTCAGTGTGGAGAGGGTCAGTGTGGAGAGGGTCAGTATGGAGAGGGTCAGTATGGAGAGGGTCAGTATGGAGAGGGTCAGTATGGAGAGGGTCAGTATGGAGAGGGTCCGTATGGAGAGGGTCAGTGTGGAGAGGGTCAGTATGGAGAGGGTCAGTATGGAGAGGGTCAGTATGGAGAGGGTCAGTATGGAGAGGGTCAGTATGGAGAGGGTCAGTGTGGAGAGGGTCAGTATTGAGAGGGTCAGTATGGAGAGGGTCCGTATGGAGAGGGTCAGTATGGAGAGGGTCAGTATGGAGAGACCGAGGACGTCTGTCTGCAGTGTAGCTCTGCTTTGGTTTCAGCTCTGAATGAGAAAAGTTGGAGGCTGCTCACACTTCCGGTTGTGCCCAGGGAGAGGTGGTTCATCTGCTGCGTCAGGGGCGCCATCATGCTCGCTGGCTGCATGGACATCGTGTGGTCCATGGTCGGCGTGATCACTGCTCCCTGCGACAAAAGACACAGAAGCTTAGAATCATGGAAAAACAAGTGAAACTGTAGGTTAAAAATGGACAGATAGCCAGTTAACATGCTCTAGTGAATGCTAGTATTATGCGATAGGAACAAGCTAAGGTATGCTCTGTTGCTAACTTGGAGCCACTGGTCCATAGGGAGAAGGATGAGCAAAGTCCATACATGTTGATAAATGTTCTTAAATGTCCATACATGTCCTTAAAGGTGCATTAAAGGATTTTGTTAGCTTAGTAGCAGCATCCGAGTCAAAAACACCAGTCAAAATCCAACTCCAAATAATTTATGATTTATTTTTTGAGGCTACAGGCATTTGGTCCATTCCCATTTGAAAACACACAATAACTTGACTTTTTGGGTCTAAGGACGTTCCTCCACAGTATTTTAAAAACTGCGTCTGGATAAATCATCGACTGCATCTTTAAATATTCCAGACCCACCTCCTTAGATCAAAATAAACTTCTGACTTTCATTTTCAGTCACAGTGAGAATCGCAGGATAAGGGACTATCGCAACCTTACCATCCGCACGCACTAGTTGTACAACCATTTGCAAACATTTTCAAGATTGAAGACTTTATTTGGTCCAGCTCTGACTGCCACCCCCCCCGACCTTAAAATGGATTGAGGGGAAGAAAATGGATGGATGGACTTTATTTGCCATTTGCAGTAAAACCCCATTGAAAAAACTGTGCAAGGCCAACCCCAGAGTGCACCAAGAGCACACACCAGAGCTCTTGCCACGGCGCCTTTTTTCTGGTTGTGTGTGAATGGTTGGTGGTGGTGGGAGGGGCCGATGGCACAGACTGGTTGCCTCGCTTCTGTCAGTGTGCCCCAGGGCAGCTGTGGCTACAGTAGTTTATCACCACTGTGTTTGGAGAGAGAGGATACTGACGTGAAGAGACTTTGAGAGTCCAGAAAAGCGCTGAATAAAAACCAATGCGTTATTATTTTGGGCGGCACGGTGGCAGAGTGGTTAGCACTAGAAGGTACTGGGTTCGAATCCCGGTCAGAACAGGGCCTTTGTGAGTGGAGTTTGCATGTTCTCCACGTGTCTGCGTAGGTTTCCTGTGGGTGCTCCAGTTTCCCCTACCACTATAAACATGTCCAATAGGTCTGTGCCTCCTGTACTGGCCCCGCCCATCTCTGTGTGGGGTCAGAGACTAAGGTAACAACTGTGAACCGCTTTGACTCTGGTCTGAGAAAGGCGCTATAATAAAAAGGGATTACTTACATACTATTATTATTACTATTATTATTATCATTATTAAAGCGCTAATAACCAGTATTTTTGCTCAGTGGGAATGAGCCTTTTTCTTGCTTCACTTTTCAATCCATTCAGTTTTAGCGTATCGACCCGACACATAACCCACGGATTTTTTTAGCATAAACTTTACCCATTTATCCATTATTTTACCTCTGTACAAACTGCACATGACCTTTTTGTAAAATCCATGAATTCTAATGTTTTCCACCCATTACCGTGGTCCGTCCACACCCGCTGCGTCCACAACATCTCTGTGTGTGCTCCATAAATCAGATTCTTTCGTCTTCACTCTGCACTTCCTGTAAACTCCTCACTGTTCCCCGACGGTCCTGGGGGAACGCCGGGAGCAGTGGAACATGGATAGTACATGAGAAAACTGTTGTGCTTTTATCTGCTCCTCATCAAACCCGCTCCCTGTCAGCACCACCGATGCCCCTAGAGGACAGTTTTGGAGTCACGCCCCGGTTAAGCTGGAAAAAAATGAGAATAGAAAGTGGTATCGCGCTGGGTTTGTCTTTGAGCAGGAATAGAATCTCACCTGCTCTGCTCCTGTCGGTCCTGAGTTTACACCAAAGCAGAAAATACAAAGTGAATCTGTTTGACGGCCTTTTTTATACGACTATTATTAACAGTTTTAAAATAGCTCTGGCTTGTGTTGTTGCAAAGACAGGTTCTATAATTAGACAAACATGATTTTTCACTCATTAAAAGTGTATGACTGAGAATAGAGGCCAGTTTATCCAAATGCACTGAATATTGTGTTTTGAAAATTTATTAATTATTAGTTTATGTTTTTGTAGATTTGAATGATTTATGGAGGTTGTGATGCGCTTTGTGTTGCCTTGTGTAGGAAGTTGATTGATTGATATAGTATTTAATGTCATATTTAAAAGTATTTAAACAAGGATGTCCTTCTGTGAGAGCGATCTGCTGCAAACCCATTCTTTTGATAGTGTCCGAGTGCGTCTTCACTGAAGGATAAAGCTTTTATTATTCTAAAAACACAAGTTCAAGTTCATTTGCAAAAACAGAAATGTCTGTTTAGTAAATTTGTGGTGAGGGGGTTAATCTGCAGGGGGGGGGGGGTCCACAGGTAGATGGCTGCTCCTTCAACAACGATACGGCCTTGGTGTTTCAGGGGGGGCTTCAGGCAAAGTGGGGTTGAGTGTCTTGCTCAGGGACACAACGGCAGCAGAGATCAGAGGGAGCAGGTGACATAGGTTATGGGGGGGAATCGAACCCACGACGCCATCTATACAGGGACCTGGCTTCCCACAAATGTCTCCCTACATTTCTCCGAATAAGTTACAGGGCGTCACTTTTTGTCTATTTCACAACACATTTTTCAAAAACACCGGCGCCTAAAGTGTTAATCTCTCGACTACTGCAAGAAAATATACCAAAAACCCACATTTATCCTTGAAATCCACAATGAACCAAAAACAGGACGGTGAAAAGGCAGAAATACGACCGGCAGGAGAAGGCAGAGCGGACGACAAACCGAAGCGACGGGCCTCATTAAGGAAAAAGCTAGTGGAGGTCATCAGGGACTGAAGGCGTGACAGGATGTACGAAGGCTGAGGAGGGACAAACGGCGTGGGATCCCAGAGGCGGTGGGCGATAGCTGTTAGCGATTGAGCCGCTGACAATGCCTTTATAATGGGAACGAGAGGGAAACGGAAGGCCTTAATCCACACACGTGTCAGCCCGAGTTAAGCACATTTGTGATTTTGATTTTGTGTGTTTGGAGCCGAGTGTCTGTGAGAGAGCGGCGGGTTTGGCCCCGAGTGAAAAGATGGGACTGGAACGAGACCGACGTAAGGAGTCCATATGTAGTTTTGATTTGTCCGATGGGAGTCAGGGAGGATGGGGTGTGTCCGAGATGATTGACAGCTACGACACATGGCCTTGTTTTGTAGAAAGTTCCATCTAATTTTGATGTAACAAGTCTAGCGCCTTCTGGTGGTGATTTTGAGAGTAACACGACATTATTGGCAATGACGGCTGAGGCAGGGGTCTCTAAGCTGTAGCTCGCCAGCCCCTTCCTGGTAGCTCCCGAGAGGATAAAGAATTAACACATGACATTTGGAGTTAATAGATATGAATATAAATGTGGTTATACAGTATTATAGTATATTTTTATATTTTTATATAGTATATTTTTATATTTTTATATTTTTATATTTTTTGTTCTCCATGTGTCTTCTCTCTTATTCTAATTATTTTATTAGGAGTAGCTCTCTGCCTCCTCTGGTATACAACAGTAGCTCTCTGCCTCCTCTGGTATACAACAGTAGCTCTCTGCCTTCGCTGGTATACAACAGTAGCTCTGTCTTCTCTGGTATACAACAGTAGCTCTCTGCCTCCTCTGGTATACAACAGTAGCGCTCTGCCTCCTCTGGTATACAACAGTAGCTCTCTGTCTCCTCTGGTATACAACAGTAGCTCTCTGCCTCCTCTGGTATACAACAGTAGCTCTCTGCCTCCTCTGGTATACAACAGTAGCTCTCTGCCTCCTCTGGTATACAACAGTAGCTCTCTGCCTCCTCTGGTATACAACAGTAGCGCTCTGCCTCCTCTGATATACAACAGTAGCTCTCTGTCTCCTCTGGTATACAACAGTAGCTCTCTGCCTCCTCTGGTATACAACAGTAGCGCTCTGCCTCCTCTGGTATACAACAGTAGCTCTCTGTCTCCTCTGGTATACAACAGTAGCTCTCTGCCTCCTCTGGTATACAACAGTAGCTCTCTGCCTCCTCTGGTATACAACAGTAGCTCTCTGCCTCCTCTGGTATACAACAGTAGCTCTCTGCCTCCTCTGGTATACAACAGTAGCGCTCTGCCTCCTCTGATATACAACAGTAGCTCTCTGTCTCCTCTGGTATACAACAGTAGCTCTCTGCCTCCTCTGGTATACAACAGTAGCGCTCTGCCTCCTCTGATATACAACAGTAGCTCTCTGTCTCCTCTGGTATACAACAGTAGCTCTCTGCCTCCTCTGGTATACAACAGTAGCTCTCTGCCTCCTCTGGTATACAACAGTAGCTCTCTGCCTCCTCTGGTATACAACAGTAGCTCTCTGCCTCCTCTGGTATACAACAGTAGCTTTATTTTACAAACTTCTAAAGCTCAGTTATTTTTCTAATTGTGAAGATGGAGAGATGTTTGTTTAAGGCCAGCAGCAGTTAGACCCGCCCCCACAGGTCCCTGATTGGATGGAATGAATTCAAATCCTTGACGGACAGCTGATACCCTCACCCTGGTCCAACTCTTCTCCTCCAGAAATTCTTATCTTGGTGATGCTTATTCCAATCTCGTTTAAATACTTAGTTTTGATGATTCCACCGGGTCATTTGGTCCAAAATATTTATTATTATTAAAGTTAGTAAGACCTCTTCACAGACCATTGACACTTGTGTGCATTAATGTGTATGTGTACTGTTGTAGCCACAGCTGCCTTGGGACAGGGTGGCCTTAGCTGACATCACCAGGCCCTGCTCAGCCTCAGAGGGGTTCCAGGATCAGGTTTAGAAAAGCAGCTAAAGCCACAAAGTACTATTTCTGTAAAGAAATGATTTTTCTGCATGTTTTACGTCTGTGGATGTGTTTCTCGCCCACAGTGCAGTGGTGTGTGCACGTATGGAGCACCTGGAGGAAAACCCATTTCACTAAAGATGTTATTGATGTCATTGATCGGCTGCAGACCAGAGACGGATGATACCAGTGTCGTTACGCGCTGCACCAGAGACTATGTACAGTAAACAATGAATCTAGTAAAAATCTAACGACCTGTGTTTATTTTAACGACCGCTCATTACGATAAACGTGTCTGATGCAGAGTGGATCGTGTTTGTTCTGCTCCGGGAACAACGGACTCCAGGAAACATAAAGGGGACGAGATGGAGAGGACACAGGAGGACACGTAGATACCAGCGAGATGAAGACAGATGTGTATTTCAGCTGGAACCATGTGTCACAGCGAAAACTAACACGACTCTCACTTCAACAACAGCAAGAAATGTTTGTCATTTATATTCATACAAAACAAACAGGACTGTGGTCTCTCCTATGGTCCAGTACCATGTGGTCTCTCCTATGGTCCAGTACCATGTGGTCTCTCCTATGGTCCAGTACCATGTGGTCTCTCCTATGGTCCAGTACCATGTGGTCTCTCCTATGGTCCAGTACCATGTGGTCTCTCCCTATGGTCCAATACCATGTGGTCTCTCCTATGGTCCAGTACCATGTGGTCTCTCCCTATGGTCCAGTACCATGTGGTCTCTCCTATGGTCCAGTACCATGTGGTCTCTCCTATGGTCCAATACCATGTGGTCTCTCCTATGGTCCAGTACCATGTGGTCTCTCCCTATGGTCCAATACCATGTGGTCTCTCCTATGGTCCAATACCATGTGGTCTCTCCTATGGTCCAGTACCATGTGGTCTCTCCCTATGGTCCAGTACCATGTGGTCTCTCCTATGGTCCAGTACCATGTGGTCTCTCCTATGGTCCAATACCATGTGGTCTCTCCTATGGTCCAGTACCATGTGGTCTCTCCCTATGGTCCAGTACCATGTGGTCTCTCCTATGGTCCAGTACCATGTGGTCTCTCCTATGGTCCAGTACCATGTGGTCTCTCCTATGGTCCAGTACCATGTGGTCTCTCCTATGGTCCAGTACCATGTGGTCTCTCCTATGGTCCAATACCATGTGGTCTCTCCTATGGTCCAGTACCATGTGGTCTCTCCCTATGGTCCAGTACCATGTGGTCTCTCCTATGGTCCAGTACCATGTGGTCTCTCCTATGGTCCAGTACCATGTGGTCTCTCCTATGGTCCAATACCATGTGGTCTCTCCTATGGTCCAGTACCATGTGGTCTCTCCCTATGGTCCAGTACCATGTGGTCTCTCCCTATGGTCCAGTACCATGTGTTTTTATACTTGTTTGTGTCCTTATACTTCCTATAATCTGATGCTACAGTTAGAGGTCCATCAGGTCAGCGGGGGCTTCAGGCAAAGTGGGGTTAAGTGTCTTGCCCAAACATCAGTAGGAATCGTAATGTAGATCTTGTGGTGGGTTTAAACCCACAACCTTCAGCCTCTAAGGCCAATGCTCTGCCAACTGAGCCACTGTCGTCCCAGAGTTATTGTTCATTTATCTTGTGCTGTTTGCGCCTCATTCCACTGTTATTATTATTATTATTATAGAGAATTATAAAGTTACTGCTCCAATAAACGTCACAGACGTTTTACTCGCTACAATCTGAATGTGTGCAAAATGTCAATAACAATTCTACAATGTTTTACATTTCTTTTTATTATTATTATTATGTTTAAGACAGAGATTTTATTCTTGTTATTGATGCTAGAGAGATCTTGTTTGATTTTAATTAGTATGGCTACTGTTCATTTAACTTATGCTCCTCATTCTACTGTTCTATAATTTGTGATGCAACACTGACATTTCCCACTGGACGAATCTTAATCTTAATCTTAAAACTGAAAGCTGTTTGCTTTGGGAGTCCTAGTGTGAACACAAATCCATGTTTGGGACATGTGTGAGAGCGACGTGTGCCGCAGGTTCATAAGTCTGGACACCCCATCAGAGGATCACAGCCCCCTCTGTCAGCGCAGCAGGTTTTATGATCCAACATTACTACAGTGATCACTGCTCAGTCCGACACCGAGGAAACTCTTACAAATAAAAATAAAACTTCAGGAGGAAAAAACGTGAAGCTTCGTAGGAACTGACTAAAGCTTAAAGAGAAGATCACATTTGTGATGATTTTAGCAAAGAAACGACTCGAAAAGTCAAGTTGAGGATTTCAATTGGCTGCTGGGGGTTTTATGTCCCGTTGGTATCGTAAGTAATAAACAATTACTTACAATTAATAAACAATGTTTATTAATATATTATGAATTTACAGAGTCACAAAGTGCTTTACAACTGGCATTTGTCTCTCACTCCAACCGGAGGAAACCGGAGCACCTGGAGGAAACCTACGCAGGCACTGGGAGAACATGCAAACTTCACTCAGAAAGGCCTTGTAGCGACCAGGATTCGAAACCAGGACCTTCTGGCTGAGAAGCGAGAGTGCTAACCACACTCGCCCAAGAATGGAATTCACTTAAATGATATTCTTGTTAGACACCAGGCACGACAGAAAAAATCCACGCACACCCACCCGCATCCACCCTCATCTACCCGCATCCACCCTCATCTACCCGCATCCACCCTCATCTACCCGCATCCACCCTCATCTACCCGCATCCACCCTCATCTACCCGCATCCACCCTCATCTACCCGCATCCACCCGTGTCTACCCGCATCTACCCGCGTCTACCCGCATTGACCCACGTCTAACCGCATCTACCCGCATTGACCCACGTCTAACCGCATCTACCCGCATTGACCCACGTCTAACCGCATCTACCCGCATTGACCCACGTCTAACCGCATCTACCCGCATTGACCCACGTCTAACCGCATCTACCCGCATTGACCCACGTCTACCCGCATTGACCCACGTCTACCCGCGTCTACCCGCAGGTGCATTCTTTTAAATCCTTAAAAAAGAGGCAGTGTTATTCCCTCTGATCCCGCCGCAGGAGTCGCAGCTCGGGGCAGATGCTCCACACAAAGGCGGCAGCTCGGACCAAAGTCGGTTAAATTCACGTGTCAAGCCGGTCCTTTTCTTTAATACGGATCTCATTTGTTAAACGCCGAGTCCTCATTGTAATTTGGACAGCGGGACGGTGGCCACGGAGCCGTAGATTAACATGTGGCGGTCGATAAGAGGAAGGATTTGTCACCGGAGGCTGCGGCGTTTATCGGCTGCACAATGAAATACAGATGAGAGGAGATGATGGATCCCACCTCCGTCTATTGATTTATGGTCTGTCCGTCATGCAGGAAATCCCATTCGCTGGCGGACGGTGTAGACCTCCGCAGGCCGCATTTGACCCCCCTGTGACCGGGCGATAAAGACGCCACAATAATCTCCCCGCCATTACCACCGCGATGAAATGAGAGTTGTATTATTGGAAGTTATCTTATGAAGCATAAATGGTTCTTTTGATGGTTCTACTCCCGACTGGCATGTGTCCTTGGGAAAGGCATTACTATTATCACTATTTTTAGCACATAAATCAAGCCTTAAGGATTAGAATCCCAGAGTACAAAGCCGAGCGGGCGATAATTAAAGCCTCAATTACACAGAAGATAATATATTCTTTAGACTTTTTTTTACATTGATAGAAATTCTGGTCTGGAATTTTGGCTTTACCAGGTTTTTCCACATTGTTTTCTTACTCTGTATTTGAAAGTATCTAAATTAGCATAAAAAAGAAGCTAGCATAAAATCTCTAGCTTTAGCATAATAAAGAAGCTAGCATAAAATCTCTAGCTTTAGCATAATAAAGAAGCTAGCATAAAATCTCTAGCTTTAGCATAATAAAGAAGCTAGCATAAAATCTCTAGCTTTAGCATAATAAAGAAGCTAGCATAAAATCTCTAGCTTTAGCATAATAAAGAAGCTAGCATAAAATCTCTAGCTTTAGCATAATAAAGAAGCTAGCATAAAATCTCTAGCTTTAGCATAATAAAGAAGCTAGCATAAAATCTCTAGCTTTAGCATAATAAAGAAGCTAGCATAAAATCTCTAGCTTTAGCATAATAAAGAAGCTAGCATAAAATCTCTAGCTTTAGCATAATAAAGAAGCTAGCATAAAATCTCTAGCTTTAGCATAATAACAAAGTAAAATGAATCCAAAATGTGAGTATAGATTGAGAGATAGAATTGCAATGCCATCGCCATGGAGACCAACAGGTTTGAGACCCGACACACTGCAAGTTACATAGTGCAGCTTTAATCCGAGGCCGTTTCCTGGCGTGTGATTGGGCGCAGAGCCAGAGGTGCAGCGTGATGGAGCGTGTAACAGTATTTGTCACGGCGTCACAGGAGGTCCTTCGCTCTCGCACTCGTTTATCAGCTTCTTTTGCAGATGAATGGATCAGTTCACACGCCGCGATCTGGAGACACTTTGGGCAAATTTGGACGTGATAACTTTGGGCCGCTTTGGCAAATCTCCATCAATGGTTTGAAAAACTAACGGACGTTTTATAAGTCCATGTGGGGTTTAATAACTCGAGGGAAAAAAGTTGTTGCCGATTTGATCTTGTTGTTAGCTTGGCCTTAAAACACCATGGTACTCATTTCATACTAAGGTCTGGATTGTCTCCATTGACTCCGTTAACAGGTGGGAGGGGCTAACTCCTTTTGCAGATTGAAACCATTGGATCTGAGTTTACTGTGACGTATGTAATGAGCCCGAGTGAGTGAGGCATTTAGCATTTAGCCTAGCTTTAGCATGTAGCCTAGCTTTAGCATTTAAGGGCGGCACGGTGGCTGAGTGGATAGCACTCTCGCCTCTCAGCAAGAAGGTCCTGGGTTCAAATCCCGGTTGGACCAGGGCCTTTCTGAGTGGAGTTTGCATGTTCTCCCCGTGTCTGCGTAGGTTTCCTCCGGGTGCTCCGGTTTCCCCTACCACTAAAAATATGTACAATAGTTCAGGCATGTGCCTCCTGTACTGGCGACCCCCACTCCCAAAAATAACAATTGTAAACCGCTTTGAGACTCCGATGTGCAGTGAAAAGGCGGTATATAAATAAAGTTTACTTACTTACTTACTTAAGCACTAGACTGTACCAAATGCACCAGACTGTACCAATCGCACCAGACTGTACCAATCGCACCAGACTGTACCAATCGCACCAGACTGTACCAAAGGCACCAGACTGTACCAATCGCACCAGACTGTACCAAATGCACCAGACTGTACCAATCGCACCAGACTGTACCAATCGCACCAGACTGTACCAATCGCACCAGACTGTACCAAATGCACCAGACTGTACCAATCGCACTAGACTGTACCAAATGCACCAGACTGTACCAAATGCACCAGACTGTACCAAACGCACCAGACTGTACCAAACGCACCAGACTGTACCAATCGCACCAGACTGTACCAAATGCACCAGACTGTACCAATCGCACCAGACTGTACCAAATGCACCAGACTGTACCAATCGCACCAGACTGTACCAATCGCACCAGACTGTACCAATCGCACCAGACTGTACCAAATGCACCAGACTGTACCAATCGCACTAGACTGTACCAAATGCACCAGACTGTACCAAATGCACCAGACTGTACCAAATGCACCAGACTGTACCAAACGCACCAGACTGTACCAAATGCACCAGACTGTACCAATCGCACTAGACTGTACCAAATGCACCAGACTGTACCAATCGACTGTACCAATCGCACCAGACTGTACCAATCGCACTAGACTGTACCAAATGCACCAGACTGTACCAATCGACTGTACCAATCGCACCAGACTGTACCAATCGCACTAGACTGTACCAAATGCACCAGACTGTACCAAAGGCACCAGACTGTACCAATCGCACCAGACTGTACCAATCGCACTAGACTGTACCAAATGCACCAGACTGTACCAAATGCACCAGACTGTACCAAACGCACCAGACTGTACCAAATGCACCAGACTGTACCAAATGCACCAGACTGTACCAAATGCACCAGACTGTACCAAATGCACCAGACTGTACCAAATGCACCAGACTGTACCAATCGCACCAGACTGTACCAAATGCACCAGACTGTACCAATCGCACCAGACTGTACCAAATGCACCAGACTGTACCAATCGCACTAGACTGTACCAATCGCACCAGACTGTACCAAACGCACCAGACTGTACCAAACGCACCAGACTGTACCAGACTGTACCAGACTGTACCAAATGCACCAGACTGTACCAAACGCACCAGACTGTACCAAACGCACCAGACTGTACCAAACGCACCAGACTGTACCAGACTGTACCAGACTGTACCAATCGCACCAGACTGTACCAAACGCACCAGACCGTGTAATCGATAACAATAACTATGAAAACAAAGTGATTTGATGGTTTTCCAAGAGTCCACAGCTTTCACTTCATCCAGAGCTTTTTTGGCGAGAAGGACGTGAAATGAGAGAAACAAAGATGGGATAAAGTGATTGAAAATGTGGAAAGAGGAGAGCGAGAGAGCAGCTGGAGGACAAGCGCACAGGCTCACATTCTGCCTCACCATCAAATCCTCAGGAACGCCGTAATGTTCCCGGCCTGAATCCGGTTTATAATGTCAAACAGAGATGGGTATCACTCTGACCGGCTGATACTGCTGCTTCAGTCCAACTACAGGAACCCAGGGGCCCATTCAATAAGCAAAGAGTCAGGAGCCATTCAATAATTCAACTTTCTAAGTAAGTCCCGGCCACAAAAACACAGTTCATAAATGTTGCGGTGAAGCCGGACGTATAAGTCGGAGGTGAGTGGAGATTTTGAGAAGTGAGATTTTCCATTAAGAAAGTTGAGGCTTTTAAAAAATATATGTGTTTGTGTTTTTGAGTGGATTGTTCTTGTTCACTCGCAGACTATAGATCCACAAGAAGAAAAATAATAAAGCAAGAGGCAAGCGTGGTTTATGGAGTCTACGGAAAAGGGGGAAAAAGGCAAATACATCTTTTGTTTAATTGCGCTCTGTCGCTTTCTATACGACTTGGCTTCAGTTGCGGCTTCTTTGACGCTAATGAGAAATATACAGACTTCCAAAACAGCTTTATTTTCAGAGTTTCTCCCTGTGTCTATAATCACATTATTAGCTCCTTACCAGAGAGAAGTCAGACTTAATATTAACGAGTTGTCAGATCTAATCTACTTCAACAGAAATGATTCCCAGAGTGAGCTGCTGTGGGGAAAGAGCAGGTTTTAGCGTCAGATTGTCTGTTATTTCAGGGTCATCGAAGCATGTCACATTTTCCTTTAGCTTTAACATGATACATCATTAGGCGTGTGCTTATTATCCTTATCTCTCCTGGCTCTTTCTGTTTTATTTTGACATCACAGAGACTGCTTCTTTGGGAGAGGCTGTGTCTGACCCAGTTCCTCCCGATGATGGAAACAATGGAATCTAAAAGCCCCGTTCATTAAAAAACTCTAACCTTCAATTGAAATAACCGTGGACATAAGACATGGTACTTTGCTGTAATGAACTGCTACGGTATAGGGCTATAGACGGCTTAGCTGTGACCTCCCGCCACGCTCGGCTGCTTCCATATTGCCAGGACATCCTCGCTGCCATCGCAAAACGCTCCATTGGGTTAACACGCCACGCGAGCCCAGCGCCTCCAAATTGCTGCACAATCAATGGGTTTTTAATGCTCTGGTGTCCCCCCTTGATCGGAGCATGCTTGGCTAATTTGACGTGATTCACTGGCAGTGTGTAGAGCGCCGGCCGGTGTACTGGTACGCACAAGGCCATAAAGACGGACAGATTGGTGGCTATGATCCGCTGATGGTTATGACAGCTGGGGTGAGCTAGCAGCCGCTACGTGACAGGGAGAGGCTACAGGGAGCCATACAGGCCACATGCTTAGCTCTGGCAGACACGCAGCAAGATGTCCCCGGAAACAGGACGCGCGCGTGTGTGTGTGTGTGTGTGTGTGTGTGGTTTGGCCCGTCACTCTGAAAAGTGTTTTTCTGGGGGATGAGACAGTGCGGACCTCACACATATGCAGACACATGAAAACAAACGTCACTGAGTAAAACACGTCAGCAGAATGCAAACATGACACGTAAAGCAAATGGAACGTGGCTTTAAAATAATTTCAGTCCAGTTGAGGGGTGAGGTTGAAAATGTGTGATTCAGAGTTAAGTTATAACAAAAATCTAGTCATAATTTTGCAAACACAGACAGACACTGAACAAAATTTTACATTTTGAGATTGAATTTCACGGCCTAGGTCAAATTAGACTGGTATAAAAACAGAATTCAAATGGAATCAAGTTTGTCAGAAGTATTATGATTATTATACTTTAAGAGCAAAAAGAGCCGTAGCCACAGTGGTTTCAGAATGACCAAGATGAGGAGCTCAAGGTTAAAGCTGAGAGACCTAACTTCAAACCAAAAATCAAACTAGTTCCTCGCTTCTATCACATTTTAGACCAGAAAAAGACAGAACAGAGATAAAGGGAGGACCACCCTCTTTCAGCCAATCAGCTCTCAGCTCAAAGCGGTCCTAGGGCTCAACATGTATTAGTTATAACAAAGTAAAGTTAGGCACCCTAGCTTTACTAATTCAACACACATAATCATTGAATTGGGAAAGCTCAAGACTTCTTTGCTTGTTAAATGTTATGATTATATCCTGGAGTTGGATCTGAATCTTTCTGCTCCAAAGTCCTTCAGCGTTTCATTTCACATTCTTCAGCGTAAGCTTTGACCTGCGCAGACTCGCTCTCTCTCCAACCCGGGGAGAGGGCGCCAGCAGGAGGACGCAGAGTGGCAGTACGGTGGCCTGCTGTGCCCAGATTACATGTTCAGTGTCCCGCAGCAGCAGGGGCCGCGATGAGGAGGACAGCCTGGTAAATGACCGCAGTCTGAGGCTCACGGCTGGATGAGCACAGAGCCAGGATACAGCAGCGAGACGGAGCCGTGCAGCCGCTAACGACGATAATAACTATGATAATAACGTTAATATTGATAATAATAATGCATTAGTCTTTCCCGGAGGTGGTTTGGTGGGTTTGAGTGCGATCCGCAGCTGCACAGGTGACGGCCGTGTTGGAACGAGGACACGTCTGCTGCTCTCACTCTGGATCACGATTTGGAAAGTCACTGGAAAAGCTTTCACTTTTTTGGCTTTCCCCGAGAGCCACATTCAGGTCAAAAAGCTGGGATTTTATCACAAATATACGTGTTATAAATGTTTCTTTTAAAGTGTAATTTTACACTTTAAAAGAAAGGCACGGTGGCTGAGTGGATAGCACTCTCGCCTCTCAGCAAGAAGGTCCTGGGTTCGAATCCCGGTCGGACCAGGGCCTTTCTGAGTGGAGTTTGCATGTTCTCCCCGTGTCTGCGTAGGTTTCCTCCGGGTACTCCGGTTTCCCCTACCACTAAAAATATGTCCAATAGTTCTGGCATGCGCCTCCTGTACTGGTGACCCCGCTCCCATCTCTGTGTGGAGTGAGAGACAAATGCCCAAAAATTGACAATTGTAAACCGCTTTGAGACTCAGATCTGCAGTGAAAAGGCGATATATAAATACAAACTTACTTACTAATATCTTAACACTGGATCTACAGCAACCTGGCCTCAGAAAATTGACCTTTTTTTTACATTTTTTATTAATTTAACCAGCTCATCAAAATATACATCTGCTTTTGAAGACAGAGAGGTCAGAACACGCCAAGGACAACACGCTAACACGTAAAGACAGTCTGTGGGTGATTTTATAAGTCCTCTAACTCCGACAGATTCAAATCTCTACAATCTGAAAATGGTCTTAACAAACTAAAGGGTCATATACATCACGTCACATATCTGTAAACAGAGCAGTACTTTGACTTTTGTGGAGTTTGCATGTTCTCCCTTTGTCTGTGTAGGTGTCCTCCAGGTGCTCCGGTTTCCCCTCCCACTAAATATATGTACAACAATCTTGCTGAGAAGCGAGAGAGCAAACCACTCAGCCGCCGTGTCGCCCCGATCATACGATACAATCATAATATGTTGATTTGAATGAAAGCTGCTGAAGTCACAGTCAAACTAACAATGTGATGGAATTTGTTAAGAAAATGAACAAATAAGACGCAGCGCCCCCTGTATGTGAGAGATCATACTGCAGGACCTGGTGAAGCGCCAGAGAATGTAACATGTGAGAGTCCAAAGTGTAAATAACTAATGCATTATGGGACGTGGACATGAGAGTCACGTTTGCATTAGACACGAAACAAATACAAAATACAGAGAGTCCATGATTCTGGTCAAACTTAATGTTTTTTCTTCTGAATGAAATAAATAAATAAATCTCAGGCCTCTGTTTTCTGAGTCCATTAAACAGCAACACTTACAGAGCCACGTACACGATCAATCAGAACAGAGACGGACATACGTATATCCATATATCTGTATATCTGTATATACGGATATCCATATATCCGTATATCCGTATATCCATATATCCGTATATCCGTATATCCGTATATCCGTATATCCGTATATCCGTATATCTGTATATCTGTATATCTGTATATCTGTATGTACTGTATGTACTGTATCTATATCCGTCTGTAGTATCTTATCTAATCAGACCATACCAGGCCATCCAGGCCCTGATTCCAGACGTGGGTTTCACAGTAGAACAAGTCGAGGGGTGGAATAAGCTCATGCAGACTTTGTGATTGACACTTCTCTGAAATTACTATAATCCAAAAATAAAACATGAGCGAAATGAAATATTAAGTATTTTCTTTTCCTCAGAGTGACCCAGAAACGGCAAAACTTTGGCAGCGTTGAAAATGAACGTCCCCGAGTCTGCTGCGACCAAGTCCGAGCTAAACTTGTCAACTCTGTGTAATTATTATTTTTGCCGCCGTGTCTCAGAGTCTGGTTACCGCGGCAACGGTCTACGGCGGTGCGTTGGAGCGCGGTGGGATAAAAGACTCCTGAATCATGTCTTGGCTCGAGTTTCTCCCAAAAAACCCCCAGCTCCGGGTTTTCAAGCTAAAAATGGAACCACATGTGAGTTTGAACGTCATATTTCTGCAGATCGATCGTAAAAGCGAGACAAAGGAGGGCAATCATTTTGAAATTAGCAGCACTTTGGAGGTTAGCATAATGTGTGGATGTGATTTCGTCGGTTTAAACTCCGACCTGAGCTTCACCAAGAATGTGCTGTAAATGCTTTTCCAGACGCAGCTCCGAAGCTACACGCTGTAAACTATTTTCACTCACACAATTATGACATCTTTACGTCCGGGATGGAAGCGTTTATACTTTAAAATATCTAAACGTCTTGTGAGTAACGAGCGACTGTTGCTAATGACACACAAGCTACACACAACTCTATACAAGTGTTATTCACAAAAACAACTGGACGGACGACTTTGAAACCACAAACATCTACATCATAGAACCACCGTCACGTCTTCAGCAGCTTCAGTGACAGACTTATCCACCCTCGCTGTGTAAAGGAAACGTTCCGCTGCTGTCAGACTGTACAATGAGAACTGCTGAGCCTGTACATGTCATTCATCTGTAAATAAGTAAATACTGTAATCATCAAAAACTGAAACTTCAGAATGTCACTTTGTCCTTCTCTGTATGTATATAACTTTACAATATATATAGTATTTAAATATGTATTGTATTTAAACCCTGCTCCTCTGTATTCTTGTCCCTGTTTGATTTCATCCTGGATTTCTGAGTTTTGTTTATTAAATATTACTAGATTTTTGGCAGTTCTGGATTTAAGTTCTTCTTTGGTTCTGGACCCGTGAGATAATTACTACAACCACAACAAATACTTTTTTTTCCAACATACACGACATTAGCTGAAGTAAAAATATTGAAAGTACTCACTGTTGGTTGCATAACATATTGTTGGTGAGGCATCCATGACGTGCTCTGGACCTGCAGAAAAACACATCATAAACAGATTAGATTAGATTAAGAGCGTCAAACTGCTGGGATAATGGGCCGGCAGAGTGGTTAGCCCTCTCCTTTCTCAGCAAAATGGTCCTGGGTTCGAATCCCTGTTGGAACGGGGCCTTTCTGAGTGGAGTTTGCATGTTCTCCCAGCGTCAGGATCCTCAGACTGCTCCGGTTTCCCCTAGCCAGGTCTTACCACACCATGGTACTCCTTTCATTTGGCACTAAGGTCTGGTTTACAGAAGGATAAGACCAGAGTGAGTTTGAATCAACACGGATTTGCAGCTGACGAGTTCTTTTACAAAAACAAAAATGAAAATAAAGAAATGTATTCCTCTGGTTTTGATCTTTTGTTTTTGCAGTAAATGTGACTGGATTTGCAGAAGAAGGAGTGACACTTTTTTTATATGGCGCTACAATGGTTCTGTTTCAATAACATTTGGACTATTCCTTTAATACTAACTCTGCCACAACAGGTCCAGGTCTGAGCAAGTTTATTTACAGCGCACAGTTCATCCAGAAGGCAATGACCAATCACAATCTAGATCTGAAGTTCACTCTGCTACTGCTTTTCTGCTACTACCACTACTGCTGCAACTGCTACTACTACTACTGCTGCAACTGCTAGTACTACTACTGCTGCAACTGCTACTACTACTACTGCTGCAACTGCTACTACTACTACTGCTGCAACTGCTACTACTACTACTGCTGCAACTGCTACTACTACTACTGCTGCAACTGCTACTACTACTACTGCTGCAACTGCTACTACTACTACTGCTGCAACTGCTACTACTACTACTGCTGCAACTGCTACTACTACTACTGCTGCAACTGCTACTACTAGTAAGTAAGTAAGTATTTTTATTTATATACCGCCTTTTCACTGCAGATCTGAGTCTCAAAGCGGTTTACAATTGTTAATTTTTTTGGGCATTTGTCTCTCACTCCACACAGAGATGGGAGCGGGGCCAGTACAGGAGGCACATGCCAGAACTATTGGACATATTTTTAGTGGTAGGGGAAACCAGAGTACCCGGAGGAAACCTACGCAGACACGGGGAGAACATGCAAACTCCACTCAGAAAGGCCCTGGTCCGACCGGGATTCGAACCCAGGACTTTCTTGCTGAGAGGCGAGAGTGCTATCCACTCAGCCACCGTGCCGCCCTACTGCTGCTGCAACTGCTACTACTACTACTGCTGCAACTGCTACTACTACTACTGCTGCAACTGCTACTACTACTACTGCTGCAACTGCTACTACTACTACTGCTGCAACTGCTACTACTACTACTGCTGCAACTGCTACTACTACTACTACTACTACTACTGCAACTGCTACTACTACTACTGCTGCTACTACTGCTGCTACTGCTACTACTGCTACTGCTACTACTGCTGCTACTGCTACTACTGCTACTGCTGCTACTACTGCTACTGCTGCAACTGCTGCTACTACTGCTACTACTGCAACTGCTTCTACTACTGCAACTGCTACTGCTGCTACTACTACTACTGCTGCAACTGCTACTACTACTACTACTACTACTACTGCTACTGCTGCTGCTACTACTGCTGCAACTGCTACTACTGCTACTACTGCTACTGCTGCTGCAACTGCTACTACTACTACTACTACTACTACTGCTACTGCTGCTGCTACTACTGCTGCAACTGCTACTACTGCTACTACTGCTACTGCTGCAACTGCTACTACTACTACTACTACTACTGCTGCAACTGCTACTACTACTACTGCTGCAACTGCTACTACTACTACTGCTACTGCTGCTACTACTGCTACTACTGCTACTGCTGCAACTGCTACTACTACTACTACTACTACTGCTGCTACTGCTACTGCTACTACTGCTGCAACTGCTACTGCTACTGCTGCTACTACTGCTACTGCTGCAACTGCTGCTACTACTGCTGCAACTGCTACTGCTGCTACTGCTACTGCTGCTACTACTACTACTGCTGCTGCAACTGCTACTACTACTACTACTGCTGCAACTGCTACTGCTGCAACTGCTACTTCTGCTACTGCTACTGCTGCTACTACTACTACTGCTGCTGCAACTGCTACTACTACTACTACTACTACTACTGCTACTGCTGCTGCTACTACTGCTGCAACTGCTACTACTGCTGCTGCAACTGCTACTACTACTACTACTACTACTGCTACTGCTGCTACTACTACTGCTGCAACTGCTACTACTACTACTACTACTACTGTTGCTGCTGCTACTGCTACTACTACTACTACTGCTACTGCTACTGCTGCTGCTACTACTGCTGCTACTACTACTGCTGCTGCAACTGCTACTACTACTACTGCTACTGCTGCTGCTACTACTGCTGCAACTGCTACTACTGCTACTGCTGCTACTACTGCTGCTACTGCTACTACTGCTACTGCTGCTACTGCTACTACTGCTGCTACTGCTACTACTGCTGCTACTACTGCTACTGCTGCTACTACTGCAACTGCTGCTACTACTGCAACTGCTACTGCTGCTACTACTACTACTGCTGCAACTGCTACTGCTGCTACTACTACTACTGCTGCAACTGCTACTACTACTACTACTACTACTGCTACTGCTGCTGCTACTACTGCTGCAACTGCTACTACTGCTACTGCTACTACTGCTACTGCTGCTACTACTGCTACTACTGCTACTGCTGCAACTGCTACTACTACTACTACTGCTGCAACTGCTACTACTACTACTGCTGCAACTGCTACTGCTACTGCTGCTACTACTACTGCTGCAACTGCTACTACTACTACTACTACTACTGCTGCTGCTGCTGCAACTGCTACTGCTACTACTGCTGCAACTGCTACTACTACTGCTGCAACTGCTACTACTACTACTACTACTGCTGCTGCTGCTACTGCTACTACTACTACTACTGCTACTGCTGCTGCTACTACTACTGTTACTGCTGCTGCTACTACTGCTGCAACTGCTACTACTGCTACTGCTGTTACTACTGCTGCTACTGCTACTACTGCTACTGCTGCTACTGCTACTACTGCTGCTACTGCTACTGCTGCTACTGCTGCTACTACTGCTACTGCTGCTACTGCTGCTACTACTGCAACTGCTACTGCTGCTACTACTACTGCTGCTGCAACTGCTACTACTACTACTACTACTACTGCTACTGCTGCTGCTACTACTGCTGCAACTGCTACTACTGCTACTACTGCTACTGCTGCAACTGCTACTACTACTACTACTACTACTGCTGCAACTGCTACTACTACTACTGCTACTGCTGCTGCTACTACTGCTGCAACTGCTACTACTGCTACTGCTGCTACTACTGCTGCTACTGCTACTACTGCTACTGCTACAACTGCTGCTACTACTGCAACTGCAACTGCTACTACTACTACTGCTACTACTGCTACTACTGCAACTGCAACTGCTACTACTACTACTGCTACTACTGCTACTACTGCTACTGCTGCTAGATTTCAACTTTTCGCATATTTTGACCATTTAATGTTTTCTTCCCGTTTTAGATTCTAGACCTGATCAATCGTCATTTATTTGTATGGCACAATTCTTATACAAGGAGGGATGATACATTTGCAACCCTCACGCTTCAGTTTATGGTCTGAATCTTTTCCCGGTTTTGGAAAAGGTTGCATCCGGAGCGTGGTGTCCCCCAAGGGTCGACCCCTGGGCCTTTTTCACTTTTTCACTAAATTAGATTATCATAACAAAAAATCTAAACTTTTTTGATTCTCTAATCTGTTGTGGAATCGACAACTTTGTGGAGGAGCGACAGCATTGGCCTTTGTACCTGAAGGTTGTGGGTTTGAACACAAGACTTTCTCCACCGACTCTCACTGATGTCTGCTGTCGTTGTGTCCTTGGGCAAGACACTTACACTCTGGGAACAGCAGGTGCCACAGTGGGGCGGCTGTAAAGTGTCAAACTGTCATGGTGTCCTTGGGCAAGACACTTCACCCACATTAAAATGAGTCTGGTGTGTGTGTGAATGGTGGGTGGTGGTGGGAGGGGCTTCTGTGTGCCTCAGGGCAGCTGTGGCTACAGTCGTAGTTTATCACCACCGTGTATGGAGTGAGTGAATAATGCCATGTGGAGTGTCTTTGAGAGTCCTGAAAAGTACTTTATAAAACCAATGCATTATTATTATTATTATTATTATTATTATTAGAGACCTCCGAGACGAGTGCTGTTGTGATTTAGAGCAACACAAAAATTAGCTTATAACAACAACGCATGCATAACTACAGACAACACGTCTTCCCTGAACCTTATGTATTGGCACATTCTGTGTATAAAGTTATTACGAGACATACGGTCATGTTGTGGTGATTGACAGGGACTGAGGCTCTGGCCACGGAGCTGCCATTAGAGGAAACTCGCCGTGAACTGGCCGCAGCCTTCCCGCCGCTGCCTTCCCGCCGCTGCCTTCCCGCCGCTGCCTTCCCGCCGCTGCCTTCTCGCCACCCTGCACTTCCCCTGCACTACGCCCTCGTTAGCATGTTTACCAGCTCCTATGGGAACCCTCGTAAACCCAATTAGCGGATCCCATGCACCGCGCTAGCACCAGCTGTTGACCCTTGACCAAAACACTTGTGTCGTTTTCTCCATGAAGTAAGATTGTTTAAAAAAGCACTTTTTTACAAGAGCTTTTTCAAAATAGTGTGAACTTTTTGCAGTCTTTCTAAACTGTGTGTGTGTGTTTGTTGCACTATGGAGAAAGGGAAACAAGGAAAGGACAATCATTGCTAAGCTAACATAGGATACAGTGAGACATGGACCAGGCCTCCTGCTGGTCCTAGACTCAGGACTAAACATACGGAGGCAGCCATTCTGATTCATGCTGCTAAAATCTGGAACAGTCTTCTTGCAAATGTGAGACAGTTCTGTTTAGCTGTGCATACAACTGAGGGATTGTATCTTCAAACCGTTTTAATGTACTGAGATTATTGATGTTTTCAAAGCCTGCGCCAACGACAAAACAATTCTATCTTTGTGAAAAAGGTGTTGGTTATAGATTTGTTGTTGACAAAACTCTTGTCTATTCAGCTGTTATGGTCCCAGCTGGATTCGTCTGCATATCTGGCAACCTGAGTCAGGGAGAGTGGGAGAGGCTGCAGTACCACTTTTGGCCACATGTTTACACACTGCTCCTTTAACTTGCTAGTTGTGGTTTTGGAAGCCAGTCTCCCGTGCTCTTGGGCTACAAACATACACCACTTCTGTTTCCGATCGTGTTGGGAGCAGTTTATCGTTACCTGAGGGATGTCGGCGTCCTCCGTGTCAGACTCTGAAATCTTGTCCACCTAATTATCTCCCAGAGTGCCACAGCGTTGCTTTGTTTTCCTGTTTTTCTCCTGAGTTAAAAAGTTCTATGCGATACAGCAGCCCCCGCAGTGGTTTTTATCTCCCTCTCGTTTGATGAGAAATAGGAGTTTTATAGCGTTGCAGTCGCACCGTTAAGCTTTCGCTGTTAATCCCGGACTGAGAGCCTGGACTCTGGCTCAGTCTCAGGGTCAAGAGGAAGTGAACTTTTGGGCGTGGAGCGAGGAACGGCCGGATCAAAGAGCGGCCACTGGAAACATGATTGCTTTTCATGTGTTTTTAGCTGATGTTGTAGCGTGAATGAGAACAGAGTGGCAGGACTTGTTAGCTCGCCAGCCTTCAGCAAGGTCAGGGCACGTTTAGGACTTTAGATTCTCTCCTGTGGAATCTGTATTTTCTCACTGCTCAAAGGAAAACAGACGAACAGTCATTCTCATCACAGATCGTTGATGATTGATTTTTTTAAGAGGGGGTTATTTTTTGCAACGTCGGTTTAGATCAATGTACTCTGAAAAAAGGAATGACAAATAAGTCAACAATTGCTCAAATTTGGTCAAATGTATTTTAACTTAAGCACATTTTTGACTGAACAAGATCTACCAACGGGACAAAGAAAAATGTTCTTGTTTTTAAGAAACACAAGAACTGTCTTAGCCTGGCCTTATCCATCCGTACACTCCTGTCAATCATCATTTCCTGCCTGTAACGTCTGGGTCTGGTCCCTGTGTCTGCGATTACAATCGGTTGAATTTCGACCGACCAATCAGAGCGCGGAAGGCGGGTGTTGTAGTTAGTTGTGGGTGACGTCAAGAGTTTGCGTTGAACGGGCAGGTTGTAGTTTGGCGAAGAATGTGATAGTAAAGTATTCTGGTCTGGTTCTATCAAGAAACTGAAGCCGGAGCAAGAGGAAAGTTTAACAAATGTAATCACTGCAAAGATTGTGGCGCTACTCCCCACGGGCTCCGTTAGCGGCAAAGGAGATGGCTAAAGCTAGGCTAAATGTTAAAGCTAGGCTAAAGGCTTGATGCTAACAGACTCGGGCTCATTACATACGTCACAGTAAACTCAGATCCAATGGTTTCAATCTGCAAAAGGAGTTAGCCCCTCCCACCTGTTAACGGAGTCAATGGAGACAATCCAGACCTTAGTATGAAATGTAGTTTGTACTGTGGTGTGGTACGACCAGGCTAGAACTGTCTGAGAGAATCAGATGATATTTTTAACCTTTTACATGTTTCACACTTCTGTCTTTTACACAATCTGAGTGACTCTATCTGTGCCAAATGTGACGTGTACATTTCTCCATCAGAGATCCGTAAAATCCATCTTATCCTATCTTTTTTAAGACACACACAGCCTGTACTCAAAATAAAATAAACAAAAAAACATTTGATTCAAGCAATTATTTTATCATTTTTTGCAGTGTAGTGATTCCAAATGTTGTAGAGATTTGCTCAGGACTCACAGACATTGCAGATTGTCAAATATCGCAGACAGAAACACATCACGGCGTCTTTAAAGCGGATTCACTGCCACTTTCATGTCTCTGTCTCCTGTGTGAAATCAATCAAGTCTTATCTTATTTTTTGCGTAGAAAATGTTTTGCTGAAGTCTCTTCTGTTCTAACTGTTCTCACACATGTCTCATCCTGTTCTCTCATCAGGTCCAATACTGTTTTAATTCCTCTTTACTGTTATTATCTGTGTTTTTCTTTTGATGTGCCACTTCCTGCTTCTGTGGCGTCTGTGATCCTGTTATCACCGGGTCCTCACTGAGAAGGCTGCCCTGTCAAACGCCTGTCACAAATCAGGAAGTCTCAAAACATTTTTTAATCTGGGACGTTTCGCCGCCAAATAATGACCCGTGTCTCGTTAACGTCTGAATGATTCTGTCGGGTTTGAATCTCTCCATTTCACCAGTTTTAGTTTGTGTTTAACCGCCCTCACCAATCTGAGCTCTCTCTCTTCTTCATCATCCTCTTCCCTCTCCATCTCTGTCACTCTCTCTCTCTATAATTCCTCCTCCTCTTCTCTTCTTCCTCCTGTCCCCCTCTCTTTTTTATCATCCTCTTCCCTCTCTTTTTCATCACCTTCTTCCTCCTCTTCTTCCTCCTCTTCTTCCTCCTCTTTTCTCTTTTTCTCTCTCTCTCCCTCCTCCCCCCCTCTCTCTCTCTCACACATGATCCCAGATTAAAACGTCAGCAGTTATCCACGTGTGTCGTCGTTGTCGTTTGCCTGGAAAGGTCTCTGTCACTCCGGTCCCGGCCCCCGGTCCTAGCCCCTGATTGGCTGCAGGTCCTGCCCCCGTCCTGTAGCTGTCATGGCGTTAATACAAAGGCGTTGACAGCGGCGGCGGCGGCAGGTGTCCTCTGTTTGGACAGCTCTCTCGCTCGCTGTGATCCAGGAACACGATGAAGGTCCTTTGCCGTTTCCGCTCTTTTGTTTCAGGTCGTCCTCCTGGATTGACTCAGGGCAGGTGTGGCTTCCTCTTTGCGGCTTTAATGTAGAAACAGATTTTTGTTTAGTGGAAGAAAGCTGAGTATTTGTATTTTCATTTTGATTTCTGTTTCCTCTGCTGTCGTGTTGTTTTTGTGTGTGATTCTCTGGTCTGTGTTGGCGAATAGACAACTTTGAAATAACATCAGTTTCTCGTGAGAAAATCCCACATTCTCGTGTCTCTCGTCTTTCCTCGCGCTGCTTGTTTCCTGCTCTCACCTGCTCGAGCGTGAGAACCTGTCTTTGCAGAGTTACCGGAGGTCAGCGCCTCAAGAGAGCAGCAAGACCCACAGAGAGAGAGCAGCGAGACCCAGAGAGAGAGCAGCGAGACCCACAGAGAGAGCAGCGAGACCCAGAGAGAGAGCAGCGAGACCCAGAGAGAGAGCAGCGAGACCCACAGAGAGAGCAGCGAGACCCACAGAGAGAGAGCAGCGAGACCCAGAGAGAGAGAGCAGCGAGACCCACAGAGAGAGAGCAGCGAGACCCACAGAGAGAGCAGCGAGACCCACAGAGAGAGAGCAGCGAGACCCACAGAGAGAGAGCAGCGAGACCCACAGAGAGAGCAGCGAGACCCACAGAGAGAGCAGCGAGACCCACAGAGAGAGAGCAGCGAGACCCAGAGAGAGAGCAGCGAGACCCACAGAGAGAGAGCAGCGAGACCCAGAGAGAGAGAGCAGCGAGACCCACAGAGAGAGAGCAGCGAGACCCACAGAGAGAGAGCAGCGAGACCCACAGAGAGAGAGCAGCGAGACCCACAGAGAGAGAGAGCAGCGAGACCCACAGAGAGAGAGCAGCGAGACCCAGAGAGAGAGAGAGCAGCGAGACCGAGAGAGAGAGCGGCGAGACCCAGAGAGAGAGAGCAGCGAGACCCACAGAGAGAGAGCAGCGAGACCCACAGAGAGAGAGCAGCGAGACCCAGAGAGAGAGAGCAGCGAGACCCACAGAGAGAGCAGCGAGACCCAGAGAGAGAGAGAGCAGCGAGACCGAGAGAGAGAGCGGCGAGACCCAGAGAGAGAGAGCAGCGAGACCCACAGAGAGAGAGCAGCGAGACCCACAGAGAGAGAGCAGCGAGACCCACAGAGAGAGAGCAGCGAGACCCACAGAGAGAGAGCAGCGAGACCCAGAGAGAGAGAGAGCAGCGAGACCCAGAGAGAGAGAGCAGCGAGACCCACAGAGAGAGAGCAGCGAGACCCACAGAGAGAGCAGCGAGACCCAGAGAGAGAGAGAGAGCGGCGAGACCCAGAGAGAGAGAGCAGCGAGACCCACAGAGAGAGAGCAGCGAGACCCAGAGAGAGAGCAGCGAGACCCACAGAGAGAGAGCAGCGAGACCCAGAGAGAGAGAGCAGCGAGACCCAGAGAGAGAGAGCAGCGAGACCCACAGAGAGAGAGCAGCGAGACCCACAGAGAGAGAGCAGCGAGACCCACAGAGAGAGAGCAGCGAGACCCACAGAGAGAGAGAGCAGCGAGACCCACAGAGAGAGAGCAGCGAGACCCAGAGAGAGAGAGAGCAGCGAGACCGAGAGAGAGAGCGGCGAGACCCAGAGAGAGAGAGCAGCGAGACCCACAGAGAGAGAGCAGCGAGACCCACAGAGAGAGAGCAGCGAGACCCAGAGAGAGAGCAGCGAGACCCACAGAGAGAGCAGCGAGACCCAGAGAGAGAGAGAGCAGCGAGACCGAGAGAGAGAGCGGCGAGACCCAGAGAGAGAGAGCAGCGAGACCCACAGAGAGAGAGCAGCGAGACCCACAGAGAGAGAGCAGCGAGACCCACAGAGAGAGAGCAGCGAGACCCACAGAGAGAGAGCAGCGAGACCCAGAGAGAGAGAGCAGCGAGACCCACAGAGAGAGCAGCGAGACCCACAGAGAGAGCAGCGAGACCCACAGAGAGAGAGCAGCGAGACCCACAGAGAGAGAGCAGCGAGACCCACAGAGAGAGCAGCGAGACCCACAGAGAGAGCAGCGAGACCCACAGAGAGAGAGCAGCGAGACCCACAGAGAGAGAGAGCAGCGAGACCCACAGAGAGAGAGCAGCGAGACCCACAGAGAGAGAGCAGCGAGACCCAGAGAGAGAGAGCAGCGAGACCCACAGAGAGAGAGCAGCGAGACCCACAGAGAGAGAGCAGCGAGACCCACAGAGAGAGAGCAGCGAGACCCACAGAGAGAGAGAGCAGCGAGACCCACAGAGAGAGAGCAGCGAGACCCAGAGAGAGAGCAGCGAGACCCACAGAGAGAGAGAGCAGCGAGACCCACAGAGAGAGAGCAGCGAGACCCACAGAGAGAGAGCAGCGAGACCGAGAGAGAGAGCGGCGAGACCCACAGAGAGAGCAGCGAGACCCACAGAGAGAGCAGCGAGACCCACAGAGAGAGAGAGCAGCGAGACCCACAGAGAGAGAGCAGCGAGACCCACAGAGAGAGAGCAGCGAGACCCAGAGAGAGAGAGAGCAGCGAGACCCAGAGAGAGAGAGCAGCGAGACCCACAGAGAGAGAGCAGCGAGACCCACAGAGAGAGCAGCGAGACCCAGAGAGAGAGAGCAGCGAGACCCAGAGAGAGAGAGCAGCGAGACCCACAGAGAGAGAGAGCAGCGAGACCCACAGAGAGAGAGCAGCGAGACCCACAGAGAGAGAGCAGCGAGACCCAGAGAGAGAGAGCAGCGAGACCCACAGAGAGAGAGCAGCGAGACCCACAGAGAGAGCAGCGAGACCCAGAGAGAGAGAGAGCAGCGAGACCCAGAGAGAGAGAGAGCAGCGAGACCCACAGAGAGAGAGCAGCGAGACCCACAGAGAGAGAGCAGCGAGACCCAGAGAGAGAGAGCAGCGAGACCCACAGAGAGAGAGCAGCGAGACCCACAGAGAGAGCAGCGAGACCCAGAGAGAGAGAGAGCAGCGAGACCCAGAGAGAGAGAGAGCAGCGAGACCCAGAGAGAGAGAGCGGCGAGACCCACAGAGAGAGAGCAGCGAGACCCACAGAGAGAGAGAGCAGCGAGACCCACAGAGAGAGAGAGCAGCGAGACCCACAGAGAGAGCAGCGAGACCCACAGAGAGAGAGAGCAGCGAGACCCACAGAGAGAGAGCAGCGAGACCCACAGAGAGAGAGCAGCGAGACCCAGAGAGAGAGAGAGCAGCGAGACCGAGAGAGAGAGCGGCGAGACCCAGAGAGAGAGAGCAGCGAGACCCACAGAGAGAGAGCAGCGAGACCCACAGAGAGAGAGCAGCGAGACCCACAGAGAGAGAGCAGCGAGACCCACAGAGAGAGAGCAGCGAGACCCACAGAGAGAGCAGCGAGACCCAGAGAGAGAGAGCGGCGAGACCCACAGAGAGAGAGCAGCGAGACCCACAGAGAGAGAGAGCAGCGAGACCCACAGAGAGAGAGCAGCGAGACCCACAGAGAGAGAGCAGCGAGACCCAGAGAGAGAGAGAGCAGCGAGACCCAGAGAGAGAGAGCAGCGAGACCCACAGAGAGAGAGCAGCGAGACCCACAGAGAGAGAGCAGCGAGACCCACAGAGAGAGCAGCGAGACCCACAGAGAGAGAGCAGCGAGACCCACAGAGAGAGCAGCGAGACCCAGAGAGAGAGAGAGCAGCGAGACCCAGAGAGAGAGAGAGCAGCGAGACCCAGAGAGAGAGAGCGGCGAGACCCACAGAGAGAGAGCAGCGAGACCCACAGAGAGAGAGAGCAGCGAGACCCACAGAGAGAGAGCAGCGAGACCCAGAGAGAGAGAGAGCAGCGAGACCGAGAGAGAGAGCGGCGAGACCCAGAGAGAGAGAGCAGCGAGACCCACAGAGAGAGAGCAGCGAGACCCACAGAGAGAGAGCAGCGAGACCCACAGAGAGAGAGCAGCGAGACCCACAGAGAGAGAGCAGCGAGACCCAGAGAGAGAGAGAGCAGCGAGACCCAGAGAGAGAGAGCAGCGAGACCCACAGAGAGAGAGCAGCGAGACCCACAGAGAGAGCAGCGAGACCCAGAGAGAGAGAGCGCGAGACCCACAGAGAGAGCAGCGAGACCCACAGAGAGAGAGCAGCGAGACCCACAGAGAGAGAGCAGCGAGACCCACAGAGAGAGAGCAGCGAGACCCACAGAGAGAGAGCAGCGAGACCCACGAGAGAGAGCAGCGAGACCCACAGAGAGAGAGCAGCGAGACCCAGAGAGAGAGAGCAGCGAGACCCACAGAGAGAGAGCAGCGAGACCCACAGAGAGAGAGCAGCGAGACCCACAGAGAGAGAGCAGCGAGACCCACAGAGAGAGAGCAGCGAGACCCACAGAGAGAGAGCAGCGAGACCCACAGAGAGAGAGAGCAGCGAGACCCACAGAGAGAGAGCAGCGAGACCCAGAGAGAGAGAGCAGCGAGACCCAGAGAGAGAGAGAGCAGCGAGACCCACAGAGAGAGAGCAGCGAGACCCACAGAGAGAGAGCAGCGAGACCCACAGAGAGAGAGCAGCGAGACCCACAGAGAGAGCAGCGAGACCCACAGAGACTCTCTCAGTGTTGGTTTTGTAGTATTTCTTTACAGAATTGCCCATTTTCCAGAAAACGCCACTTTTTGACTCAGTCTCGTGAAGTATTTACCCAAAATGAACTGTTTTATGTTTGTGTTTTTCCTCCAAAACCCAACGAGACACGACGACAGACTTTCACTTTTCTGTAACTTCCAGGTGTTTGTTTACTTTGTGATTAGAGAAACTCACACATGACATTTCTAACTTCTTAGTGTCATAAGTGGATTCTTCTCAGAATGCGGCGGGGACAGAGCAGTTGGTGAAGTCTGAGCGCGGCTGCATTATCGTCTCTGAAGCATTTACAAGTGTCCTTACTGTGATTATTACTTCAACAATACTCTGCTCTTTCATGCTCTGCCAGCCTCGGCTCGGCGACCGCGGCGACGCCAACATGGCTGCTCTGGGAACGGTCTATAAGGTCTGCAGGAGGGGAGGGGGGAGGGCAGGGGGAGGGCAGGGGGAGGCAGGGGGAGGGCTGATGGAGAGAAGATATTGGAGGTTTTAATCTGTTTTTGCATTTTCTCTAAACAAACCTTCACTTCTCAGAGTTCATCCCAATAATGACGTCGCTCCGGCCTTTTGTTTTTAGGCGATATTAAAAGTATCTCTGTACCTAATACTGCTGTGGTCAAACACCCAACACTGAAGTTCCTCTGCCTCTCCTGCCATCTCAGTCCAGTACAGACCTGGACCCACAGTTGGTTCTCCGCAGGGGTCTGTGTTTGTAAAGGGCTTGGGTCAAAATAGGTTGTTCTTGGGCTTTGGTCTGAACTGTGAAACACCAGATTGTGAAATATGCTTTGATATGTCTTCTCTGTCAGCCTCAGTCACCACTTTATCCCATCCCCTTGGCCTTTCATTCTTAGAAATCACATTATTATGAACTTTCCCACTCATTTAAAGAAGCAACTTGTAAGATTTTCATGTCCTCATTAAATGGCCCTAAAATGTCCAAGGTGGTTCAAAAGGTGTTGGTTATAGATTTGTTGTTGACAAAACTCTTGTCTATTCAGCTGTTATGGTCCCAGCTGGATTCATCTGCATATCTGGCAACCTGAGTCAGGGAGAGTGGGAGAGGCTGCAGTACCACTTTTGGCCACATGTTTACAAACTGCTCCTTTAACTTTTGCAGCGTGAGGTTCTTTGATCGTGCTCTTATTACTGTGGATAAGTGTTTGGTTACAAGTCAGTGATTTTCTTCTTCTGTTGTTGCACTAAAACACTTTATCACAATTAAATCTAGATGTTTTCTCTCAGTCTCTTTCTCTCTCTTTCAGTCTTTCTCTCAGTCTCTCTCTGTCTTTCTCTCAGTCTCTCAGTCTTTCTCTCAGTCTCTCTGTCTTTCTGTCTTTCTCTCAGTCTCTCTCTGTCTCTCTCTCAGTCTTTCTCTCAGTCTCTCTCTGTCTCTCTCTGTCTCTCTCTGTCTTTCTCTCAGTCTCTCAGTCTTTCTCTCAGTCTCTCTCTGTCTCTCTCTGTCTTTCTCTCAGTCTCTCAGTCTCTCTCAGTCTCTCTCAGTCTCTCTCTGTCTCTCTCTCAGTCTCTGTCTTTCAGTCTTTCTCTCAGTCTCTCTCTCAGTCTCTCTGTCTCGCTCAGTCTTTCTCTCAGTCTCTCTGTCTTTCTCTGTCTCTCTCTGTCTCTCAGTCTTTCTCTCAGTCTCTCTCTGTCACTAACCCTGTCTCTCTCTCTGTCTCTCTCTCTGTCTCTCTCTCAGTCTCTCTCTCAGTCACTGACCCTGTCTCTCTCTGTCTCTCTCTCAGTCACTAACCCTGTCGCTCTCTCTCTCAGTCTCTCTCTCAGTCACTAACCCTGTCTCTCTCTCAGTCTCTCTCAGTCTCTCTCTCAGTCACTAACCCTGTCTCTCTCTCAGTCTCTCTCAGTCTCTCTCAGTCTCTCTCTCAGTCACTAACCCTGTCGCTCTCTCTCTCAGTCTCTCTCTCAGTCACTAACCCTGTCTCTCTCTGTCTCTCTCTCAGTCACTAACCCTGTCTCTCTCTCAGTCTCTCTCTCAGTCTCTCTCTGTCACCAACCCTGTCGCTCTCTCTCTCAGTCTCTCTCTCAGTCACTAACCCTGTCGCTCTCTCTCTCAGTCTCTCTCTGTCACTAACCCTGTCTCTCTCTCAGTCTCTCTCAGTCTCTCTCTCAGTCACTAACCCTGTCTCTCTCTCCACAGCCCCCACGGAGCCTTTGCTGTGTAAATTTGCAGACGGAGGACAGAAGAAGCGCCAGAGCCAGAGCAAATACCCTCAGAACGGACGGCCGTGGCACCGAGAGGGCGAGGTGAGCTCCACAGCGCCACCTCCTGGAGCTGGATTTATGGGAGGAATGGGGAAAAATACATTATTACAGTTATTTATTTATTTTATGTGGCGATACAGACCTGCATGTGTAAGCTAAGCAGAGCACAGCCTGGTTTTTACTCTGATGGGAGACCTCTGACACCTGTGTGTGTGCCTGTGTGTGTGTGTGTGTGCCTGTGCGCGTGCTTGTGTGTGTGTGTGTGTGCCTGTGTGCGCCTGTCTGTGTGTGCTTGTGTGTGTGTGTGTGCATGTCTGTGTGTGTGTGCCTGTGTGCGCCTGTCTGTGTGTGTGTGCCTGTGTGCGCCTGTCTGTCTGTGTGTGTGTGCCTGTGTGCGCCTGTCTGTCTGTGTGTGTGTGCCTGTGTGTGCCTGTGTGCGCCTGTCTGTGTGTGTGTGTGTGCCTGTGTGCGCCTGTCTGTGTGTGTGTGCCTGTGTGTGCATGTCTGTGTGCCTGTGTGCGCCTGTCAATTTTATTTGGATTGAGCCCTAAAATGATTTGAAAGAAAAACATGGATAACTAATAACTATACTTTCATCTCAACATCATAAATGTATAAAGCAGGATTTTCTACTTCTGGGTGGATCATCTATTGGTCCTCCCAACTGTCAATCATTCTGGTGATACGAGCTCGTCCAATCAGACCAGAGAGTTTAGTTCACAAAGTGGAGAGGGCGGTTCTTTTCCTAAAATCCTCCTTTACACATCTAAGTCCCAATATTTGATCTTTCTGAAGAAAAACTAAAGAACGTATTTGACTTTATCTCTATATTTTACACTCAACTCTTTCACTGTGACATTTATTACAACATCATTTCCACCTTTCCTTCACTTCTCCATAAATCACTTCATAAAAAACATGAAATATCTTGAGCAGACTCCGTACCGTCTCCCTCGGCCTGAAACGCCACTTCCTCCCGGGCGCCGCTTTGAACCTGTCGCCTATTCATGTGACATCACCCTCGCCGCTGAAAGGGCAGCCTCCTCGCTCATCTCATAACAGAGCATTACGGCAAACTCTCAAAGCTGTGATTTAAGTGTCTCTAATGCGCTGAGAAAAGCAGAGGAATGTTGGTTCTGGTCCCGGGTCCAGCTGGAGTCCGTGCCTTTGACAGCCCAATTAAAAGTGAGGCGTGTAGCCCAGGAAAAGCTGACTAAAGCCGTGTCGTTCTGGTTGTCAGCGTGGCATTTAGCTCTCTGCAGACACGCTGATTGATTTGTAGCCTAAGCACCTCGTTAGCCACGCATTTAATTGGTTAGCGCACAATAACGGCTTTCTCTTAACTGTCCTGTTTATGGATGAAGCCCAAATTAATAACCCGCAAAGAGAGCTCACTCCTGATTGGTCGAGAGAGGAGCGGGCGGCCAAGGAACAGGTCATGCTTATTCTATCCAAAGTTTAGGAAAGAACCGCCCTCTCCACTTTGTGAACTAATCTCTCTGGTCTGATTGGACGAGCACGTGTCACCAGAATGATTGACAGTTGGGAGGACCAATAGGGTTGTAAAGAAGGGAATGTATTTTCTGGACTCTTGCGTTTTGTCAGTTTGGGTTTTATGCTTTTAATTCTATGTTTGTGTTTTCATTACATTGTGATTCAGATGTTTCTGAATTTAAATTACTTTTTAACGGATCAATATTTAAATTTCCAAGTTTTATTGTAGTTTAAAAGCTTCAAAGTGTCCTCGAAAGTTTCTGTTTCCTGTACACACATAACATTAATGTGACAGTGGCGCAGTGGTTAGAGCTTGTGTGTCACAGCAAGAAGGTCCTGGGTTCAATTCCACCTCCAGACCTCTCTGTGTGGACTTTTGCATGTTCTCCCCATGTTTTGGGTACAAGGCGCATTCTTATTTCCAACGCTGAGGGTTTTAGAGAACAATACAGTTATGCTTTGATAACGCACAATACAAACTAGAATGTTCACTCGGAGATCACATACCCCGCCAACACCAAAGCTGTTCCCAAATTCCCCGTGCATCCTGTCTACGCCGGATTCCAGATAAATTATCCCTGTAGTTTTTGTGCATTTCTGCCAACAGACTAACCTGGCAAAAGCCAGATTGATGATTGTGTAGAACTCTAACGCGTTCTCCGCGATATCAATCTGGGATTTCTCCCGGAGAATCCTTTCGGGGAAAGGAGGGGTAAGCAGCAGAATACTTGAAGCTGATTGGGCGAAGTGACGCTGTGTGCCCGCCTACCAAGGTTGCCGTCCAGAAATGTACAAAGCGCCTCTCGCTGTTCATCTTTCAAAAAAGAAATTGGAGATTCTGCTAAAACTGACTTTGCGTCCGTCCTCCTGCGTAGCCATGTTTGTTTTGCTTCGGCCCGGCACTTCTTGCTTTCGTCAAACCCGGATATCCCGCCCTAAACCCCCAGACTGGCGCGTGATTGGCTCGCACACCCAGTGGTTCGACTCGAAAAGTGTAAGCGGGAGCGGTACAAGATGTATTCTCGAGTGTTTGTGAACTCACAAATACCGCGAGAATTCAGCTTGCAGGCAAGGTTACCAACAGACGTCAACAAACTGAATACAAATCAAACTTATTATTGATGATTCTTTTCGTAGTTTCTTACCGTCGTTCAGCGGAAGTTTAAACCCCTCCCTTTTTCAGCCCTGTCTCTTTATAATAAAATGATAAAATAATAAAATAATAAAATGTCTGGTGACCGAGCACAGCAGCTGCTTTGGCTAAAACACCGTCACATTTATCCTTCCTTCATCCCGGTTTTAAAAAGCTGACGCATTCATCTTTTTGTTGCTTTCCAATGTTATCAAAATAAATGTTAAAGTATTTTGACATTTATTGTGACGTCTGAAGAATTTGTAACTAAAGGGAATAAGTCGAGCCCAGAAAACGTCCAGTAAACGTCCCGCAGAGTCTGACGACAAACACATCTGAGCTCACGGCTTCTCAGAACGGACCCAAACTCTTCCACCTGCGGATTTCAGTACGTTCTGTGTTTTTAAGTTTAGTTCGATGGATTTAACATGAAACAAATGAAACTCAATCAATGAAGAAGAAACCACAGCTGGACTTTGGGTCTAAACCAGGACTTTATCCACACACTGACTATGAGGAGTCTGGCCTCGAGACTCAAGAATTGAGTCGCGGGGGCAGCAGTCTAAGCAGAGACGCCCAGACTTCCCTATCCACACACACTTCCTCCAGCTCGTCCGGGGGGACCCCAAGGCGTTCCCAGGCCAGCTGAGAGACATAGTCCCTCCAGCGTGTCCTGGGTCTTCCCCGGGGCCTCCTCCCGGTGGGACGTGCCCGGAACACCTCCCCAGAGAGGCGTCCAGGAGGCATCCGGAACAGATGCCCGAGCCACCTCAACTGGTTCCTCAAAACGTGGAGAAGCAGCGGCTCTACTCCGAGCTCCTCCCGTGTGACCGAGCTCCTCACCCTATCTCTAAGGGAGCAGCGGCTCTACTCCGAGCTCCTCCCGTGTGACCGAGCTGCTCACCCTATCTCTAAGGGAGCAGCCACTCTGCGGAGGAAGCTCATTTCGACCGCTTGTATCCGCGATCTCGTTCTTTCGGTCATTACCCAAAGCTCATGACCACAGGTGAGGGAGCTCTGACTGCAGACGCTGCTCCCTCTTTACCACAACGGTCCGATACAGCTCTGACTGCAGACGCTGCTCCCTCTTTACCACAACGGTCTGATACAGCTCTGACTGCAGACGCTGCTCCCTCTTCACCACAACAGTCTGATACAGCTTTGACTGCAGACGCTGCTCCCTCTTTACCACAACGGTCCGATACAGCGACCGCATCACTGCGCACGCTGCACCGATCCGCCTGTCAATCTCACGCTCCATCCTCCCCTCACTCGTGAACAAGACCCCGAGATACTTGAACTCCTCCACTTGAGGAAGGACCTCTCCACCCACCTGGAGAGGGCAAGGCACCTTTTTCCGGTCGAGCACCATGGCCTCAGATTTGGAGGTGCTGATTCTCATCCCAATGCTGTTTAACCCTTGGAGCTGAATTTGGATTATTTTTTCTAACTTGACCAGCCCTGGGTCATTTTAACACCTTTAGACCCTTATTTGGGGTATTTCTTTTACTTTTGATACTAATAATAATGTATTGGTTTTATAGTGCTTTTCAGACTCTCAAAGTCTCTTCACGTCGTTATCCTCTCTCTCCAAACACAGTGGTGATGAACTACTGTAGCCACAGCTGCCCTGGGGCACACTGACAGAAGCGAGGCAACCAGTCTGTGCCATCGGCCCCTCCCACCACCACCAACCATTCACACACACACCAGACTCATTCTAATGTGGGGGAAGTGTCTTGCCCAAGGACACCACAGTTTGGCACTTTACAGCTGCAGCCGCCCCACTGTGGCACCTGCTGTTCCCAGAGGTTAAGTGTCTTGCCCAAGGACACAACGACAGCAGACATTTCCATAGAGTCAAGACTAAACCAAGACCAGACCAGACTTTAGTTGAACCGGCTTCACCAGAGTTTGACAATAATCTCTAAATAACTGTTAAACATTTACGCCGTTAGTTTAGTATGTTAAATAATAAAGTTAATATCTAACTTCCAGAGAGGGAGCGTTGGCCGCGGTCCAGCAGTTTGAGAACCACTGGATCGATCCCTGTGCCCTTGTTTCTATAGACTCTAAATCACTTCTTTATTTATCCCACATCACACGAGGAATGCTGGGAACGCTGAAACTGGATTCGGGAACGTGGAAACACTCATCAGCAACTCGTGGAGAGAGACAAGGTCAAAGTCTCAGCAACGTCTGTATCGGGAAGGGTACCCAGAGGAGGCGCCAGGATACAGGGTCTGACAGAGGGAGAGGAGGTGCAGAGGAGGCGCCAGGATACAGGGTCTGACAGAGGGAGAGGAGGTGCAGAGGAGGCGCCAGGATACAGGGTCTGACAGAGGGAGAGGAGGTGCAGAGGAGGCGCAAGGATACAGGGTCTGACAGAGGGAGAGGAGGTGCAGAGGAGGCGCCAGGATACAGGGTCTGACAGAGAGGGAGAGGAGGTGCAGAGGAGGCGCCAGGATACAGGGTCTGACAGAGGGAGAGGAGGTGCAGAGGAGGCGCCAGGATACAGGGTCTGACAGAGGGAGAGGAGGTGCAGAGGAGGCGCCAGGATACAGGGTCTGACAGAGGGAGAGGAGGTGCAGAGGAGGCGCGAGGATACAGGGTCTGACAGACGGAGAGGAGGTGCAGAGGAGGCGCCAGGATACAGGGTCTGACAGAGGGAGAGGAGGTGCAGAGGAGGCGCCAGGATACAGGGTCTGACAGAGGGAGAGGAGGTGCAGAGGAGGCGCAGGATACAGGGTCTGACAGAGGGAGAGGAGGTGCAGAGGAGGCGCGCAGGATACAGGGTCTGACAGAGGGAGAGGAGGTGCAGAGGAGGAGGGGGCGAGGATACAGGGTCTGACAGACGGAGAGGAGGTGCAGAGGAGGCGCCAGGATACAGGGTCTGACAGAGGGAGAGGAGGTGCAGAGGAGGCGCGAGGATACAGGGTCTGACAGAGGGAGAGGAGGTGCAGAGGAGGTGCAAAGGAAGTGGAGGCGCAGAGGAAGTGGAGGCGCAACAGTCTATATCGGGAAGGGCACCCAGAGGAGGGGCCAGGATACAGGGTCTGACAGAGGGAGAGGAGGCGCAGAGGAGGCGCGAGGAGATAGGGTTCTGACAAAGGGAGAGGAGATGCAGAGGAAGAGGAGTTGCAGAGGAAGTGGAGGGGTAGTAGTAAGTAAACTTTATTTATATACCGCCTTTTCACTGCACATCGGAGTCTCAAAGCGGTTTACAATTGTTATTTTGGGAGTGGGGGTCGCCAGTACAGGAGGCGCATGCCAGACCCATTGTACATATTTTTAGTGGTAGGGGAAACCGGAGCACCCGGAGGAAACCTACACAGACACGGGGAGAACATGCAAACTCCACTCAGAAAGACCCTGGTCCAACCGGGATTCGAACTCAGGACCTTCTTGCTGAGAGGCGAGAGGGCTAACCACTCAGCCACCGTGCCGCCACGGTAGAGGAAGAGGAGGCGCAACCGTCTGTATCGGGAAGGGCACGCAGAGGAGACGCTAGGATACATGCTCTGACAGAGGAACAGGAGGTGCAGAGGAAGAGGAGGCACACAAATTTGGCAAAATGTTTCTTAATTTGAGCAGATTCCGACTGAGCCTAAAACCAGATTCCCCAGAGAGACAAAACAAAATGATCTTGTTTTAAAAAGATAGACATGTTTTCTTTGGAATGAGGAAATAAAGACACAGTTCTTAAATCAGACTAAATGTCTTTGTCCCGTTGGAGAATCTGGTTTAAACTCAGTCAGAATGAACTCAGAGTAAGATAAAAACCACTCACTCCAGAAGTTATAACCTCATATTTTATCATTTTTTTGCAGTGTAGTCTTCCATAGTGTCTTAGATGTACATTACCCCTCCCCTCCTCTTCCTCTCCTCTTCCTCTCCTCTTCCCCTCCTCTTCCTCTCCTCTTCCCCTCCTCTTCCCCTCCTCTTCCTCTCCTCTTCCTCTCCTCTTCCTCTCCTCTTCCTCTCCTCTTCCTCTCCTCTTCCCCTCCTCTTCCCCTCCTCTTCCCCTCCTCTTCCCCTCCTCTTCCACTCCTCTTCCCCTCCTCTTCCACTCCTCTTCCTCTCCTCTTCCTCTCCTTTTCCTCTCCTCTTCCTCTCTTCCTTGTTCTGTGTGTGACATCAGTGGAGGTCTGAGCAAAGGCAGATAACCATCACATGTTTATCAGAGCAGGGCCATCCTTCAGCTCCGTCTATGAGCGCTTCTCTTTGTCTGCTTTGTCCCGTGGCCCCTGTGTTCGTGGCCCTTTAATGTGGAAACCATGCTTTTGTCGTGTACAATTACAGCTAACATATTTTCTGTGGTGTTTGGTCTGCTCTGGTCTGGAGAGAGCGGTCGGGGCTTCAGGATAAAGTAATTTAATTAATTAATTAATTATAAAAATAATAATAATAATAATGCATCAAACTTATATAGCGCTTTTTTGGAGACTCAAAGACGCTTTACAAAACATGTAGAAATAAACATTGAAAAACAAAATTAAGGAAAGGCAAGATGAAACAGGTGGGTTTTTAGGAGAGATTTAAAGTTCTGTAGTGAGTCTGAGGTTCTGACGGGTTGAGGGAGTGAGTTCCAGAGAGTGGGGGCAGCTGCAGCGAAGGCTCGGTCCCCCAAGGTTCGGTGTTTAGTCCTGAGGGGAGTGAGGAGGTTGGAGTCAGAGGACCTGAGGCGGCGGGAGGGACAGTGATGATGGAGGAGGTCAGTGAGGTCAGAGGGGGCAGGTTATGGAGGGACTTGTAGGTGAGGAGGAGGACCTTGTATTGGATGCGGTCTGGGACAGGAGCCAGTGGAGTTGTTTGAGGACAGGGGTGATGTGGTCTCTGGAGCGGGTGTGGGTGAGAAGGCGGGCGGCGGAGTTCTGAATGTATTGTAGTTTTTGAAGATGAGTGGAAGGGAGACCGAAGAGGAGGCTTTTGCAGTAGTCAAGTCTAGAGGTGATGAAGGCCTGAACCAGTATTTCAGCAGAGGATTGAGAGAGAGAGGGGAGGATTATGCCTCATCAAAGCTTTAGGCCGGGTTGACTTTGTGGGAATTGTCGTTTCAATCGCGGAAAACAAAAGGAAGGACGGAAATGTATTCATGAGGTAATGTCAGGCCCAGGGCGACTTCATTCCAACGTGTTGAGTGAGAAGATGATTCATAATCTCACCTGTTTTCACTGATGTCTGCTGTGGTTGTGTCCTTGGGCAAGACACTTAACCTCTGGGAGCAGCAGGTGCCACAGTGGGGCGGCTGCGGCTGTAAAGTGCCAAACTGTGGTTGTGTCCTTTGGCAAGACACTTCCCCCACATTAGAATGAGTCTGGTGTGTGTGTGAATGGTTGGTGGTGGTGGGAGGGGCCAATGGCACAGACTGGTTGCCTCGCTTCTGTCAGTGCAGTGTGCCCCAGGGCAGCTGTGGCTACAGTAGTTTATCACCACCGTGTTTGGAGAGAGTGCATAATGACGTGAAGAGACTGAGAGTCCAGTAACACATTAGTGAGCGATAAACAGACTTTGAATCTGACTAAAACCTTGTTGGGAGAAAGGAAAGCTCGGTGCCACAGGATCAATCAAGGACATCTGACATTGTTTAAATTAAGTTATAATATCTCTTTGACAGATCATGTGACATCACCAGTCAAATCCATTCATTCAGACATTGACTTTTGCAGTTTACAAGCAAAAGAAAAAACATGAATATTACGAGAATTCTCACAATGATGATTTTCCTCATGCAAAAAACACAACTTTCCGGTTCTGACGACGATCTTTTTCTAGCGTCCCGAGTCTGAGCTGCTGACTGTTAATTATGGACATGCTTCAGATGCTACGGTGGGATTGATGTCGTGGCGCACATTGTGCGTTCCAGTTTGTCGCCGTGTGCGTTTGAAGTCTTTCCAAATCCTGCTCTAACAAATGGAAAGAGATCATCCAAAGAACCGAGAAAACTGACACGAAGATCCCTCAGGAGCGAGAGAGAAGGAGCAGGAAGACTGTTCACAGACTGTAAATATGAACCAACACAGAGTCACACCTTTCTCCTTCGTTCAAACTAATGTGACATCACTTTGGCCTTCTGTGGCTTTTTCAAAATGGCCGCGGACAGCCCCTCCCTCAGGAAAATGTGAGAAAACACATTTTTGCATCTATTAGCTTCACCAGCTCCATTCATTTAATGAGTGCATTCAAAAGTCCACAGCGACTGAACTAGACTGGTCCAAAAACATATACTCCCCAAACATCTGGATCTGGAGCGAAGAGGACCAAGAACCACTTTTGGACCAAGAACCACTTTTGGACCAAGAACCTCTTTTGGACCAAGAACCTCTTTTGGACCAAGAACCTCTTTTGGACCAAGAACCTCTTTTCAGATTTCAGATTCAGTTTATTTGCCATTTGCAGTAAAAAACCACATTGGAATACATTAGCAAAAGTCTCCAGTGTGCACAGACAAATACAGACATAAAACAACATTAAAAGACAAAAATGAAACAAATAAAACGGTAAACAAATGTCACTGTGAAATGGATCGACTAAAACAGTTCAAAACAAGTGCAAATCATTAAAGTGCTCTGTTCACACTGATAACAGCCTGTGGATAAAAACTGTTAGCGTAACGAGATGTCCTGCATCTCAGAGAACGATATCATCTGCCAGAGGGAAGAAGCTGGAACATGGCTTTCCCAGGGTGGCCAGAAGAGTCATTAACAATCCTAAGAGCTTTGTTTAAAAGTGTGGATTTACAAAGAACCTCCAGAACAGGAAGTTCACAGCCCACGGTCCTCTTTGCAGAGCGGAGCACCTTGTTTAAAGCTCTCTTTTCTTTATCTGTGATGTTTCCAAACCACACAGACACAGAACCAACAAGTAAACTCTCAATGGTGCAGCCATAAAAGTTAAGCAGAATCTTAGAGTTAGTGGTAAATTCTCTAAGTTTACGCAAAAAGTAGAGACGCTGACGAGCTTTCTTAACGACTCGGTCAGTGTTTTTAACCCATTTCAGGTTAGACAGAGTTAAACCCAGAAACTTGCTCCTCTACGATCTGCACCTGGGAGTTGTCGATTACGACAGGCAAATGAGAACTATTGCGACTGAAGTCGTGACCAGTTCACATGTTTTGGATGCGTTCAACTGGAGGTTGTTAGTTTGACTCCACTGAACCACATTTTGTATCTCTGCTCTATAAGAGGATTCATCAGTGTCACTGATGAGACCGATGATGGTGGTGTCATCAGCATATTTGATGATCAAGTTTGAGTCAGAGGAGGACACACAATCGTGAGTGTACAAAGTAAAAAGCAAAGGACTCAAAATACATCCCTGAGGAGAACCAGTGCTCACAGAAACAACATCAGAAAAACACTCATTGATTTTCACTCTCTGAGATCTGTTAGTTAAAAAGCTAAGCTTTGGACCATCCTGTAAAGATGTTTTCGGGAGGAAAGAAGACCCCATACAAAAGCATTGGGTAATTCTCTTTCCGGGTACACCCCCACAGGCCCGGAGTCAGCGCAGGTGCTCATGGATCCGGGACCTTCCCCCACAGGTGTCTCTCTACGTCATGCATGCCAAAACGAAGGCCCGTGGGCCAAATGCGGCCCTCTGTGTCAATGTATGTGGCCCTCTAACTGGGAGTAGTCTTTGAGATCATAGACACGTTCAGTGTCATCCAGCCAACTTCAGCTTTACCAATATAGACATGTTACGCCTCCTTCAGAATGCAGTTGTTTATTAGCATAGATGGACACATATTCAGACTTTACTACAGTTACAAACAATGGATTCCTAACTTTTACACTTTGTCGGCCCCTGAACAAGGCTAATGAGCTAAAGTGGCCCTCTTGTTAAAAGGTCTGAAAACCCCGGCTCTATGTAAAGTGAACCGTGGAACGTGCTGTGGCTCACAAACACATCAGTAACTATGGTTTTCTGATCGGAATGTGTGTCGGGAATCTCCTCCAGGAGACTCCAGGGAGCGGGAAAACATCAGGACTTCCACTCACTCTGAAAGATTGACACGGCCACGAGGGTGTGTGTGGTTATGTGTGTGTGTGTGTGTGTGTGTGTGTGCGGTTGTGTGTGCATGTGTGTGTGTGTGTCTGTACATGTGTGCGTGTACATTTGTGTGTGCATGTGTGTGTGTGCTCTAAGAAACCAGGAAGTGACCGAGGAAAAAGGCACAACGTTGGTCGGAGGCAAAAGGTCGAATGTGGCTAATCCCTAATGTTTGTGGATGCAGTGTCTTCTTGTGTTTGAATAAAGTCAAAAAATGCTTAAATTAGGCTAAATATAGCTCAACTCATTTAGTAGAATCAGACCCAGACGTACATGTGGGAAATGATCATGGACCAGAGTTTACACATGGTAAGACCAGAGTTTACACATGGTAAGACCAGAGTTTACACATGGTAAGACCAGAGTTTACACATGGTAAGACCAGAGTTTACACATGGTAAGACCAGAGTTTACACATGGTAATCTTTGATCCTTTCGTGTTCAGAAGGTTTCCTGCTCACGTCAGTTTCCTTTTGTCCAGACGTGTGCTACAGACACACAGACACACAGACACACAGACACACAGACACACAGACACACAGACACACAGACACACAGACACACCACACACACAGACACACAGACACACAGACACACAGACACACAGACACACAGACACACAGACGCACAGACGCACAGACGCACAGACGCACAGACCCACAGACGCACAGACGCACAGACGCACAGACGCACAGACGCACAGACACACAGACACACAGACACACAGACACACAGACACACACACAGACACACAGACACACAGACACACAGACACACAGACACACAGACACACAGACACACAGACACACAGACACACAGACACACAGACCCACAGACCCACAGACCCACAGACCCACAGACGCACAGACGCACAGACGCACAGACGCACAGACGCACAGACGCACAGACGCACAGACACACAGACCGTCCTCAGAGAATCCTGTGAAAACTCTCCCAAAACATGCAGGAATAAAGTTTAGTGCAGAAACATTAGAATAAAACGCATTTAGAAAAATACATTGACATTAAGAATCCATTTGTGAAGAGGATGTTGTCGATGCCTCCAGCAAATCTTAAAACGAACGCTGATAATTCAGTGTTTCCAAAGCTTTTACTGCAGACAGAATGTAGGCATTGAGATGGAATAATTTAGCATCAGTCATTAGTAAGTATACGTATTAGCATAACGTTTGCTTACAAATGGAGTGGAATGACAGAATGAACCCAGACGTGGACGTGTAGCTTGATGCTAACTCTGTCATTCTGTGTTTGGACAAAATAACAACAGAAACATGTTAGATTAAAGTTGTGTAATTCATACTAGTCTTACAGCAGCAGTGCAAAGTTACAGGAGGGATGTAAAGGCCAAATCCAGACCAACAAAAAAACCAAAGTGCTGTAGATCTACTAGAAACGGTAACATAGAATAATATTTGTGGTTTATCAAACAAGGTCAGATCAACTCATTCTCGATTAAGAGAGAAAAGGTTTGTTTTGAAGAGAAAAGGTTTGTTTTGAAGAGAAAAGGTTTGTTTTGAGACGAGACTTTAAATCAACTAAGAACTCAGACTCCAATTCAATTATTTGCTGTTTGCAGTAAAACCCCATTGGAATACACCTGCAAACGTCCCCAGTGTGAACAAGAAAAGTACAGAAACGAGTACAGACTCTTCCAATCAGTGCGAAGTCTTTCCACGCGACAAGAACCTATGGTTGAAAACACTGGGTCGTCTCTCTGTCGCCTCCTGGTGTTTGGGGCAGAGAGGAGCAGCTAGGTGCACAATAAAGGGCACAAGAGTTATTTATCTTTTTTAAAACACACTACGTGGAAAAGTATGCTAAAATATTGTTGAACTTTGCCAAAGTCAAAGTAAATTATCTGAAAACCGTCCAGAAGTCTGAAGTGGTGGAATTACCGGCAGGAAATGTCACTTTGTACTTTCCACCTCTGCATACAGTTTTCTTAAAGCAGGATCCATTGACTTTGTGTGTCTTTGTGTGTCTTTGTGGTGCTGTGAAAGCCATTAGCTCTCGCACCAAGGGCATCACTCGAGGGAGTTGTGCGTCTCCGAAGGCCGTCAGTGTTGACACACAACTGTCTGAGCTGCAAAAACACAAACATGTCGTGTCGATGAGTGGATTTCTCATCGATACGTTACTTCACCTTGAACTGTGCTTTTACAAACTCAGACCTGACGCTTATTTTTACTTAATTACCGCCACCGGGAAATATTCTGTTGTTGTAGAAGTTTAGTGTTGCTGAGTGTGTTGCAAAAAGACTGGAAATGATCTGAATGTATTTAAGTGAAAGTTTTTAATCCAGATTAAGACTGAGACGTCCACATTGGCATGTTTTATACTGTCAAACTTTAGTCCAAGATTCCCTTGAAATGGGTTCTTAGTCTCAATGGGACTTTCCTAGTTCAGTAAAGGTTAAATAAAATAAAAATAATCATAATACATTCTTTCATTTCATTTGCTCTCAAGTCCTAAAGAAAACCCCACTCGCTCCAAGGTCCAGACCCTGAGCCGGACCCTGAGCCAGACCCTGAGCCGGACCCGGGGCTGTAGTAAATGTCTCTCCGTCTCACACTCATCGTGAGCTTAATGAGTTCATCAGGCTCAGAGTTCATGGTGAAGATGTAGAAAGAGTCTCTGAAGACACAAGGACACACGGAGCCTTCACAAAGACAGGACAGATTAAGACACGGAACAGTCTGTGTGGATCAGACCAAGGAGCAGGTAGAGGGGGGAGGACTGGGGAGGGGTGGGACACCGGGGAGGGGTACACCGGGGAGGGGTGGGACACCGGGGAGGGGGGGGGACACCGGGAGGGGGGGGGACACCGGGGAGGGGTGGGACACCGGGGAGGGGGGAGGACTGGGAGGGGTGGGACACGGGGGGGGGGGACACCGGGGAGGGGTGGGACACCGGGGAGGGGTGGGACACCGGGGAGGGGTGGGACACCGGGGAGGGGGGGACACCGGGGAGGGGGGGGACACCGGGGAGGGGGGAGGACTGGGGGGGAGAAGGGCAGCTCTGTGTGTGCTGATGAAATCTGCCGGCCTCAGCACACTGCCGCAAAGAAATCGGATTAGTGCTCCGCCGGGACAGGACCGCGGGAATGCAGATACGGCCCCCAGCGAGGCCCCACGTGGAGAGAGAGACACATCTCAGAGGGCGATCAAAAAAGGCTTTGAATTCTTTGTATTTGAGAATGACTCGTGACCCGGCTTCGTTTAGTTAAAGGAGCTTTACCCGTTTCTGCAGCTGGTTTCATGTCCAAATGTCGTCCGAGTGTAGATAGTCCGGGCGTAGATAGTCCGGGCGTAGATAGTCCGGGCGTAGATAGTCCGGGCGTAGATAGTCCGAGCGTAGATAGTCCGAGCGTAGATAGTCCGAGTGTAGATAGTCCGGGCGTAGATAGTCCGGGCGTAGATAGTCCGAGCGTAGATAGTCCGAGCGTAGATAGTCCGGGCGTAGATAGTCCGAGCGTAGATAGTCCGGGCGTAGATAGTCCGGGCGTAGATAGTCCGGGCGTAGATAGTCCGGGCGTAGATAGTCCGGGCGTAGATAGTCCGGGCGTAGATAGTCCGGGCGTAGATAGTCCGGGCGTAGATAGTCCGAGCGCAGATAGTCCGGGCGCAGATAGTCCGAGCGCAGATAGTCCGGGCGCAGATAGTCCGAGCGCAGATAGTCCGAGCGTAGATAGTCCGGGCGCAGATAGTCCGGGCGCAGATAGTCCGGGCGCAGATAGTCCGGGCGCAGATAGTCCGGGCGTAGATAGTCCGGGCGCAGATAGTCCGGGCGCCGGGCGCAGATAGTCCGGGCGCAGATAGTCCGGGCGCAGATAGTCCGGGCGCAGATAGTCCGAGGCGGTCCCGCAGGTCTCTCCCATAGACAAGTCTGAATCAATGAGCTCAACTTTTAAATGAAATTACGGATTATAATCTTATAATATATGATTAGGGCCCTTTAATGATGACAGATAAGATTATTACATAAACATTTTACATAACTTTTCAACCACACTAAAAATGACTTCCTGAATCTTTAGAGCAGCTTCTTCAGACAGAAAAATGTTCATTTGTGACTCACATTTGTATTTTTTTTATGGGGAATTATGTGTTTTGTCGCCCGCTTTAGGAGGAGATGCTTATTCTCTCCTTTCTTGTCTTGTTTACTTGATGTAGCTTATGGTCTCAATTTTTAATTCTACAACTCTACAAATACGTTTACTTACACACAAAAATCACAACAAAGGACTTCGAGGCTTATATCTGTGGCTTTGGTGTCACCTGTTTGGTATCATTGTAAAAAAATGGCATATCATGAATCCAATACCTCCCAAGTTGAACCCATTAGCATTAGCATTAGCTCCAATCCGTCTCTGTCAAAAGCCCCAATGTCCTTTTTCACCAGGATTGACTCAGTTCCTGCAGCCTTTTAATTCACTGCATATTTCCATTTGTTGTATATGTCACTAATCTTCTCCGTCTCCTCTTGCAGACCGGGATGGCGTTAACGTACGACCCCGCGGCGATGCAGAACGGGTAAGTGCGAGTCCGTGCATCCGTCTTTGGCACTTTGCTCTCGGCCATAGGAGTCCAGTCGATACGTCCGTCATACAGAACGACCAATGGACTCTCTGCACTTTGTTAGCGGTGATTAAGTTATTCTTCCGACTCTTTTTGTTTCGCTCGTCTTAATGGAAACAGAAATGGCCGAGAAAACCGTTTATTTTCCTCGGTTCTTTTGAGACGAGAAGGAGGAGTGAAAAGAAGCCATACTTTTTACTTCCTTAAAAAGCCGGACCCTCCATTAAACAGCATTAGTCTGGACTTGTTTTTATTCAGATTTATATATTTTAAAATCTGTTTCATGAAAGCTACAGATCTAAAACGTACAGTACAAAGGTTTTCCATTTCCTGCTGATGTGTCATGGGTCAGTGAGGTTTTCAACAAATAAACCCACAACTAATTTTGCATAATCGTAAGAAAAGAGAGAGGTTGGTTCTATGTATTTATTGAACTGGAACAATGCACATTCATCATCATTGATCCTGTGGCGTCAGTGAATGTGCCGGACTACACAGAAACACAGCTGCTGCTTATTTTGTATGTTTTGTGTGTGCTCCCTGTGTCTCTGCCCACTGTCCTGTCTGTGCGCTGCAACACTGACATTTCCCCACTGTCCTGTCTGTGCGCTGCAACACTGACATTTCCCCACTGTCCTGTCTGTGCGCTGCAACACTGACATTTCCCCACTGTCCTGTCTGTGCGCTGCAACACTGACATTTCCCCACTGTCCTGTCTGTGCGCTGCAACACTGACATTTCCCCACTGTCCTGTCTGTGCGCTGCAACACTGACATTTCCCACTGTCCTGTCTGTGCGCTGCAACACTGACATTTCCCCACTGTCCTGTCTGTGCGCTGCAACACTGACATTTCCCCACTGTCCTGTCTGTGCGCTGCAACACTGACATTTCCCACTGTCCTGTCTGTGCGCTGCAACACTGACATTTCCCCACTGTCCTGTCTGTGCGCTGCAACACTGACATTTCCCCACTGTCCTGTCTGTGCGCTGCAACACTGACATTTCCCACTGTCCTGTCTGTGCGCTGCAACACTGACATTTCCCACTGTCCTGTCTGTGCGCTGCAACACTGACATTTCCCCACTGTCCTGTCTGTGCGCTGCAACACTGACATTTCCCCATTGTCCTGTCTGTGCGCTGCAACACTGACATTTCCCACTGTCCTGTCTGTGCGCTGCAACACTGACATTTCCCCACTGTCCTGTCTGTGCGCTGCAACACTGACATTTCCCACTGTCCTGTCTGTGCGCTGCAACACTGACATTTCCCCACTGTCCTGTCTGTGCGCTGCAACACTGACATTTCCCCACTGTCCTGTATGTGCGCTGCAACACTGACATTTCCCACTGTCCTGTCTGTGCGCTGCAACACTGACATTTCCCACTGTCCTGTCTGTGCGCTGCAACACTGACATTTCCCCACAGTGGGACAAACTGTCTTATCTGATACTGTATATAAACAGCCGTATGTGCCAAAGTTTCGCTGCGGCTTCAAAACCACATCTTTCCTGAAAGACTTTGCGGCTGCAGTTTTCTTTGATCCAAGTTTACATTGTAACAAAACATCAGAAGAATCTGTTTTTATATACAAGTGTTTTACTGATAAATGACACTGCATGATGTGAACGGGGCACATGTAGGAGCCTCCACTTGGTCTGAGGGCAGAATTATAGAAAAAGCATTAAAATATTCATCCAATGGGAGCACAGTTGCTGGTTCAAATCCCATGTCAAGGTCTTTTACATACTTTCTCCATTTACTAAGATTTTCAAAGCCTGCTTTCAGAACTACTTTTACTTTTGTATTAATTACACCATTTAATCCATCCATCTTCTTCCCCTTAATCCCCCCTTAATTTCTGGGTTGGGGGGTGGCCGTCAGAGCTGCACCCAGTCCACAGAGCACCAGCCTCTCACTGATCCTCCTGCAGGTGCTGAGTCCACAGGGGCCTTGGTTATTCAGTGGGGGCATCAGGCAAAGTGGGGTTAAGTGTCTTGCCCAAGGACACAACGACAGCAGACATCAGTGGGAGTCGTGAAGTAGGTCTTACTTACACCATTTACCAAAGAAAATTCCAGCTGAGACGTCCTGTTCATTACAATAAACATGAATCTGATTCTGAGGTCTGGGAGGATTTCCTCAGTGTGCTCCGGTTTCCCGCACCGCCCGAAACATCCACAACAGGTCAAAAGCAGTCAATGGTCACAGTAACAAGTCTAATGTATTGGTTTCATGTGAGTCTATGAAGTTTTTGGGCTTTTCAACAATATTCTATTTTATTATTATTATTATTATACCAGTGTTCCCCAACCTTTTTGAGCCATGACGCACCTTTTTCATTTCAAACAATCAACTCTGTAACTCTGTCCCAAGGCACAACAAACATCATCTCGAGGCACGCTGACGTCCCACGACCCACGGGTTGAAAAACACTGTTATACACTGTGCTATATTTACACGATCCTCAGGTTTAAGACCAACCTTTTTGTTTTTCAGGTTCTACTCCTCGCCGTACAGCATCGCCACCAACCGCATGATCGCACAGACCTCCATCACGCCGTTTATCGCCGCCTCCCCCGTCTCCACGTATCAGGTGAGCGCCGCACAATCACATCAGCGCCACACACACACACAGTTGCTCTGATTCTACACGGAAACGTAAACATCTGTAGGACCCTCTTCGATCTGAGCTGCGGCTGTGTCTGAGGACGACTGTGTCTTAGGACGGCTGTGTCTGAGGACGGCTGTGTCTGAGGACGGCTGTGTCTGAGGACGGCTGTGTCTGAGGACGGCTGTGTCTGAGGACGGCTGTGTCTGAGGACGTCTGTGTCTGAGCTGCGTCTGTGTCTGAGGACGTCTGTGTCTGAGGACGTCTGTGTCTGAGGACGTCTGTCTGAGCTGCGTCTGTCTGAGCTGCGTCTGTGTCTGAGGACGTCTGTGTCTGAGCTGCGTCTGAGCTGCGTCTGTGTCTGAGGACGTCTGTGTCTGAGCTGCGGCTGTGTCTGAGCTGCGGCTGTGTCTGAGGACGTCTGTGTCTGAGGACGTCTGTCTGAGCTGCGTCTGTCTGAGGACGTCTGTGTCTGAGGACGGCTGTGTCTGAGGACGTCTGTGTCTGAGGACGTCTGTGTCTGAGCTGCGGCTGTGTCTGAGGACGTCTGTGTCTGAGGACGGCTGTGTCTGAGGACGTCTGTGTCTGAGGACGTCTGTCTGAGCTGCGTCTGTCTGAGCTGCGTCTGTGTCTGAGGACGTCTGTGTCTGAGCTGCGTCTGTGTCTGAGGACGTCTGTGTCTGAGCTGCGTCTGTGTCTGAGGACGTCTGTGTCTGAGCTGCGGCTGTGTCTGAGGACGTCTGTGTCTGAGGACGTCTGTGTCTGAGGACGTCTGTGTCTGAGCTGCGTCTGTCTGAGCTGCGTCTGTGTCTGAGGACGTCTGTGTCTGAGCTGCGTCTGTGTCTGAGGACGTCTGTGTCTGAGCTGCGTCTGTGTCTGAGGACGTCTGTGTCTGAGGACGTCTGTGTCTGAGCTGCGTCTGTCTGAGCTGCGTCTGTCTGAGCTGCGTCTGTGTCTGAGGACGTCTGTGTCTGAGCTGCGTCTGTGTCTGAGGACGTCTGTGTCTGAGGACGTCTGTGTCTGAGGACGTCTGTCTGAGCTGCGTCTGTCTGAGGACGTCTGTGTCTGAGGACGGCTGTGTCTGAGGACGTCTGTGTCTGAGGACGTCTGTCTGAGCTGCGTCTGTCTGAGCTGCGTCTGTGTCTGAGGACGTCTGTGTCTGAGCTGCGGCTGTGTCTGAGGACGTCTGTGTCTGAGGACGTCTGTCTGAGCTGCGTCTGTCTGAGGACGTCTGTGTCTGAGGACGGCTGTGTCTGAGGACGTCTGTGTCTGAGGACGTCTGTCTGAGCTGCGTCTGTCTGAGGACGTCTGTGTCTGAGGACGGCTGTGTCTGAGGACGTCTGTGTCTGAGGACGTCTGTCTGAGCTGCGTCTGTCTGAGCTGCGTCTGTGTCTGAGGACGTCTGTGTCTGAGCTGCGTCTGTGTCTGAGGACGTCTGTGTCTGAGCTGCGTCTGTGTCTGAGGACGGCTGTGTCTGAGGACGGCTGTGTCTGAGGACGTCTGTGTCTGAGGACGTCTGTCTGAGCTGCGTCTGTCTGAGCTGCGTCTGTGTCTGAGGACGTCTGTGTCTGAGGACGTCTGTGTCTGAGCTGCGTCTGTGTCTGAGGACGTCTGTGTCTGAGCTGCGGCTGTGTCTGAGGACGTCTGTGTCTGAGGACGTCTGTGTCTGAGGACGTCTGTGTCTGAGCTGCGTCTGTCTGAGCTGCGTCTGTGTCTGAGCTGCGTCTGTGTCTGAGGACGTCTGTGTCTGAGGACGTCTGTGTCTGAGGACGTCTGTGTCTGAGGACGTCTGTGTCTGAGGACGTCTGTGTCTGAGGACGTCTGTGTCTGAGCTGCGTCTGTCTGAGCTGTGTCTGTCTGAGGACGTCTGTGTCTGAGCTGCGTCTGTGTCTGAGGACGTCTGTGTCTGAGGACGTCTGTGTCTGAGGACGTCTGTGTCTGAGGACGTCTGTGTCTGAGCTGCGTCTGTCTGAGCTGCGTCTGTGTCTGAGGACGTCTGTGTCTGAGCTGCGTCTGTGTCTGAGGACGTCTGTGTCTGAGCTGCGGCTGTGTCTGAGGACGTCTGTGTCTGAGCTGCGGCTGTGTCTGAGGACGTCTGTCTGAGCTGCGTCTGTCTGAGGACGTCTGTGTCTGATGACGGCTGTGTCTGAGGACGTCTGTGTCTGAGCTGCGTCTGTGTCTGAGGACGTCTGTGTCTGAGCTGCGGCTGTGTCTGAGCTGCGGCTGTGTCTGAGGACGTCTGTGTCTGAGGACGTCTGTCTGAGCTGCGTCTGTCTGAGGACGTCTGTGTCTGAGGACGGCTGTGTCTGAGGACGTCTGTGTCTGAGGACGTCTGTCTGAGCTGCGTCTGTCTGAGGACGTCTGTGTCTGAGGACGGCTGTGTCTGAGGACGTCTGTGTCTGAGGACGTCTGTCTGAGCTGCGTCTGTCTGAGCTGCGTCTGTGTCTGAGGACGTCTGTGTCTGAGCTGCGTCTGTGTCTGAGGACGTCTGTGTCTGAGCTGCGGCTGTGTCTGAGGACGTCTGTGTCTGAGGACGTCTGTGTCTGAGCTGCGTCTGTCTGAGCTGCGTCTGTGTCTGAGGACGTCTGTGTCTGAGCTGCGTCTGTGTCTGAGCTGCGTCTGTGTCTGAGGACGTCTGTGTCTGAGGACGTCTCTGTCTGAGGACGTCTGTCTGAGCTGCGTCTGTCTGAGGACGTCTGTGTCTGAGGACGGCTGTGTCTGAGGACGGCTGTGTCTGAGGACGTCTGTGTCTGAGCTGCGTCTGTCTGAGCTGCGTCTGTGTCTGAGGACGTCTGTGTCTGAGCTGCGTCTGTGTCTGAGGACGTCTGTGTCTGAGCTGCGGCTGTGTCTGAGGACGTCTGTGTCTGAGGACGTCTGTCTGAGCTGCGTCTGTCTGAGGACGTCTGTGTCTGAGGACGGCTGTGTCTGAGGACGTCTGTGTCTGAGGACGTCTGTCTGAGCTGCGTCTGTCTGAGGACGTCTGTGTCTGAGGACGGCTGTGTCTGAGGACGTCTGTCTGAGCTGCGTCTGTCTGAGGACGTCTGTGTCTGAGGACGGCTGTGTCTGAGGACGTCTGTGTCTGAGGACGTCTGTCTGAGCTGCGTCTGTCTGAGCTGCGTCTGTGTCTGAGGACGTCTGTGTCTGAGCTGCGTCTGTGTCTGAGGACGTCTGTGTCTGAGCTGCGGCTGTGTCTGAGGACGTCTGTGTCTGAGGACGTCTGTGTCTGAGCTGCGTCTGTCTGAGCTGCGTCTGTGTCTGAGGACGGCTGTGTCTGAGGACGGCTGTGTCTGAGGACGTCTGTGTCTGAGGACGTCTGTCTGAGCTGCGTCTGTCTGAGCTGCGTCTGTGTCTGAGGACGTCTGTGTCTGAGCTGCGTCTGTGTCTGAGGACGTCTGTGTCTGAGCTGCGTCTGTGTCTGAGGACGTCTGTGTCTGAGGACGTCTGTGTCTGAGCTGCGTCTGTGTCTGAGGACGTCTGTGTCTGAGGACGTCTGTGTCTGAGGACGTCTGTGTCTGAGGACGTCTGTGTCTGAGCTGCGTCTGTCTGAGCTGCGTCTGTGTCTGAGGACGTCTGTGTCTGAGCTGCGTCTGTGTCTGAGGACGTCTGTGTCTGAGGACGTCTGTGTCTGAGGACGTCTGTGTCTGAGCTGCGTCTGTGTCTGAGGACGTCTGTGTCTGAGCTGCGGCTGTGTCTGAGAAAATGGCGGACAGCGGGGATCAGAGCTGTTGTGCAGTTTCTGGGCCTCGCTCACAGCGGGGGTTCTATGGGAGGGTTTATGTCTCAGCTATTTGTGGGTAATGTTATTATTATTATTATTTATTTATGGCTCATGCCCATATATGGTGTGGAGCATAAGCTATAGAACATTTTTAGCATTGATGTATATTTGACGACAGTGGCTCAGTTTTAGAGTATTGTCCTTTGAGTCTGAAGGTTGTGGGTTCGAGTCCACAACAAGACTTTATTCACCGACTCCACTGATGTCTGCTGTTGTGTCCTTAGGCAAAACACTTCCCCCACATTAGAATGAATTTAGTGTGTGTGAATGGTTGGTGGTGGTGGTTGGATGGCACAGACTGGTTGCCTCGCCTCTGTCAGTGTGCCCCAGGGCAGCTGTGGCCACAGTAGTTTATCATCACCTGTGTTTGGAGAGAGAATGATGATGTGAAGAGACTTTAAGAGTCTGAAAAAGCGCGACAGTGGCTCAGTTGGTAGAGCAATGGCCTTTGGGCCTGAAGGTTGTGGGTTCAAGTCCACCACAAGACCTACTACAAGACTCCCGTTGATGTCTGCTGTTGTTGTGTCCTTGGGCAAGACACTTAGCCCCGCTTTGCCTGAAGCCCCCGTCGAAAGATCTCAGCTCCTGTGGACTCAGCTCCTGCAGGAGGATCAGTGAGGGGCTGGTGCTAAGTGTACTGGGTGCAGCTCTGACTGCCACCCCCGACCCAGAAATGGATTAAGGGGAAGAAAATGGATGGAACAGTTGCTGGTTCAATTCCCGCATGTCAGTCTGGGTCTTAGGGTTTCCTCAGTGCGCTCCGGTTTCCCCCTCCCCCCAAAACATCCACAATAGGTCACATTTTCAGTCAAAAATAGTCAAAAATGATCAAAGCCGAGCCTCATGTGTCCAGGACCACTGTCGCCCTGTAGCACTGGACAGGTTACGACTATGGGGACAAACATCTATGACTTAACCTTAAAAATAAGTGAATTATGAATCTGTGAGAAGCTGCACATGACTTTAAAGCAGAGCAAAGTCTATAACTCCTAAATATTAGTAAACAGCCAGTAAGACCACACTTCCAAATCTGCAGCTCTCTCAGTTCACGTCGGCCCTTCTCTGCCGTGGTCCAAATAAATCTTTATAATTGCCATAAAATGATTCTTTGATTTAAACACAAAGTTACTGGACTGAGACATCATTGAGCAATTAATCAGATAAATGACCCGCACCATAAAGCTACAGTTTTCATTTTATATTTGACTCCCCATCTATGAATTGATGACTCTGGCTGTTTTTAGTGATTCTGGCTGGATACAGAATATTAAAAACACGACGTAAAACTATACATCATGGTTCTTTTGTTAGAACTGCCTGTTTCATGGTTTCAGGCTCTCGCCGTCACGACCCTCCAGACTGGCTCCAGACTGGCTCCAGACTGGCTCCAGACTGGCTCCAGACTGGCTCCAGACTGGCTCCAGACTGGCTCCAGACTGGCTCCAGACTGGCTCCAGACTGGCTCCAGACTGGCTCCAGACTCGCTCCAGACTGGCTCCAGACTCGCTTCCTCCTTGTCATTTACCATTAGCCGTGTTTAGTATGCAGAGCAGCGCCGAGCAAACCAGCGGGAGAGAGAGACGGCAGCCGGAGAGAGAGAGAGAGAGACGGCAGCCGGAGAGAGAGAGAGGGAGAGAGAGAGACGGCAGCCGGAGAGAGAGAGAGGGAGAGAGAGAGACGGCAGCCGGAGAGAGAGAGAGGGAGAGAGAGACGGCAGCCGGAGAGAGAGAGAGGGAGAGAGAGAGACGGCAGCCGGAGAGAGAGAGAGGGAGAGAGAGAGACGGCAGTCGGAGAGAGGGAGAGAGAGAGAGCGACGGCAGCCGGAGAGAGAGAGGGAGAGAGAGAGACGGCAGCCGGAGAGAGGGAGAGAGAGAGAGCGACGGCAGCCGGAGAGAGAGAGAGGGAGAGAGAGACGGCGGCCGGAGAGAGAGAGAGGGAGAGAGAGGGAGAGAGAGAGAGAGAGACGGCAGCCGGAGAGAGAGAGAGGGAGAGAGAGACGGCAGCCGGAGAGAGAGAGAGGGAGAGAGAGAGACGGCAGCCGGAGAGAGAGAGACGGCAGCCGGAGAGAGGGAGAGAGAGAGAGCAACGGCAGCCGGAGAGAGGGAGAGAGAGACGGCGGCCGGAGAGAGAGAGAGGGAGAGAGAGAGAGACGGCAGCCGGAGAGAGAGAGAGGGAGAGAGAGACGGCAGCCGGAGAGAGGGAGAGAGAGAGAGAGCGACGGCAGCCGGAGAGAGAGAGAGGGAGAGAGAGACGGCGGCCGGAGAGAGGGAGAGAGAGAGAGAGAGACGGCAGCCGGAGAGAGAGAGAGGGAGAGAGAGACGGCAGCCGGAGAGAGAGAGAGGGAGAGAGAGACGGCAGCCGGAGAGAGAGAGAGGGAGAGAGAGACGGCAGCCGGAGAGAGAGAGAGGGAGAGAGAGACGGCAGCCGGAGAGAGGGAGAGGGAGAGAGAGACGGCGGCCGGAGAGAGAGACGGCAGCCAAAGAGAGAGAGAGGGAGAGGAGAGAGAGAGACGGCAGCCGGAGAGAGGGAGACAGATGGAGACAGGACAGAGAGAGAGAAGAGAGAGACAGATGGAGACAGAGAGAGAGAGAGGACCAGAGAGGGAGACGGAGAGAGATTTGACCAGAGAGAGAGAAACAGAGAGAGAGAGATGAAGACATGACCAGAGAGAAAGAGAGAGATGAAGACATGACCAGGGGAGCGAGGAGAAGCCGGAGAATCCCCGACTCAGACGAGGACAGGTTCCTTGGTTGCTATATTTCGTCTTTGAGGCTTGATTAAAACTACGACGTGTACAGTTGGGAAGGAAGGTGAGATCGAGAGAGATAGAGAGATAGAAAGAGAGAACGACAGAGAGAGAGGTATGGAAGAAAGTGGGCCAGGCAGGCTCTGTCTCTAATCTGCACTCGGAAGGCTTCCCAAATTGATTTATCAAAAACAATGGCCGCGCTTTTGAGGAATATTAATCCTCGCTGTTTCAATATGGGCCCAGAGCGTCCGTGTTATTGCCCTTCAGTCTCTGGGAGCCAAGGTGAGTCCTCCATCTCCAGTCGGGAACGGGCATAAAAAAATCACACAAAAGGAAATGACCTCTTTGTGTGATGGAAGTAATGAAAGTCTGCACATACGGCGCCGTGTGTCAGGCCTCGCCGCTGCTTTGTGCGGCGGATCGGAGAGGCCATTTTGACTCTCGGTATCAAAGGTACAAATGAGCCGTGCTGTGGCGGCGGCGCGGGGTTTCGGCTCCAGTGGAAATGACTGCGTTTACTTTGATCAATTGTAGCGTACTTATACTGATTTAAATTGTAGCGTTGGACGGTATTTGGCCACACACGAGAAATGGAACGGTGGGAAAGGGACGTCCAGCTTTGTTATGGTTCTGTCGCCGTCACGCTGAGGGTTCTGGAAGTATTCAAGAGGTGTTAGTACAGCTATAATATTTGGGAAAGAGTAGATTTTGTTAGAATTGAAGGGTTTTTGATGTGCTGCAAATGCTGTGGAGACAAAACACAAGAACGCTTTGCACACTTAAAAATAGATAAAATATTGTTTATGTAATTAGTTTCAGAAGATTCTCTTTTCTTTCTTTGGACCACAATATGAAACTGAAATACTTAGAGAAAACATGGAGGAGTCTTGTTTTCAATAACCTGGTCTTACCATGTGTAAACTCTGGTCCATGATCATTTCCTACATGTACGTCTGGTCTTACCATGTATAAACTCTGGTCCATGATCATTTCCTACATGTACGTCTGGTCTTACCATGTGTAAACTCTGGTCCATGATCATCTCCTACATGTACGTCTGGTCTTACCATGTGTAAACTCTGGTCCATGATCATTTCCTACATGTACGTCTGGTCTTACCATGTGTAAACTCTGGTCCATGATCATTTCCTACATGTACGTCTGGTCTTACCATGTATAAACTCTGGTCCATGATCATCTCCTACATGTACGTCTGGTCTTACCATGTGTAAACTCTGGTCCATGATCATTTCCTACATGTACGTCTGGTCTTACCATGCGTAAACTCTGGTCCATGATCATCTCCTACATGTACGTCTGATCTTACCATGTGTAAACTCTGGTCCATGGTCATTTCCTACATGTACGTCTGGTCTTACCATGTGTAAACTCTGGTCCACGGTCATCTCCTACATGTACGTCTGGGTCTGATCCTATTGGCTGCAGTTTCCTCGGTTGAATCCCCTCCGACCAATCAGAGAGCGGGGGAGGCGGGTGTTGTAGGTCGGTGTCGTTGACGTCAAGAGTTTGTGCTGAATTTGCTGGTTGTAGTTTGTCGGAGAATGCGATAGTAAAATAATCTGTTCTGGTTCAATCCAAATATCAAGAAACTGAAGCCGGAGCAAGAGGAATGTTTAGTAAATGTCATTGAAGCAAAGATTTTGTGGCTCTACTCCCCACGGGCTCCGTTAGTGGCAAAGGAGATGGCTAATGCTAGGCTACATGCTAAAGCTAGGCTAAATGCTAAAGCTGGTCCGATCGGGATTTGAACCCAAGACCTTCTTGCTGAGAGGCGAGAGTGCTGTCCACTCAGCCACCGTGCCGCCCATAAACTTTAGTTCTTGCGTCCAGCTTTGTCTAATGGAGCCCTTCTTCCACCACGGCTTAATTAATTCCTTGGACCTGCCCCAGTCCAAGCCCAGACCTGCTCCAGTCCAAGCCCAGACCTGGTCCCGGTTCATTGGCTGCTGTTTGTTTATTCTAATGGTAGCACCAGCTGCTCTCGGTTCAGCCAAAGGTAGAGAGCTCCTTGGGTCCGGACTCACACGGCTCCTTGGGTCCAGACTCACACGGCTCCTTGGGTCCAGACTCACACGGCTCCTTGGGTCCGGACTCACACGGCTCCTTGGGTCTGGACTCACACGGCTCCTTGGGTCCGGACTCACACGGAGCCAATTTCCAGTGAATAAAAGGCTTTCAAACCAAACTACATCCAGTTTTAATGAATGGTATTTTGCACTTTCTGACTCTACTGGAGGCTCTTCCAGTTGACCCACAAAGCGGCGATCGCTGCAGGGTTAAGTGAAAACATGTCATTCTGTCTCAGGCTGAAGCTGTTTGGATCAAAATGACAGTTTCTCTGCTTTATTCTTTCATTTAAAATATAAGTCTTTTCTGTCTTTTCTTTCTATTTGCAGTTTTTAAAGAGGAAATATGATGCTTTATATTCTATCAGTAAAAATGATTCTTAAGACTGTACTTGCTGTCGTTTCATGTTTGAGAATGTGAAAAAGGCGTTTGACCTCCTGCTTCCACCTTTGAGTTTGTTTTTTTGCTTTTTCAATATTCTAAAATAAGATATTTCTTTTCGTCCTCAGTGGAAATGGCACAAACGCACACATCCAACAGTGTCTATCATTTAAGATGATAACATTAAAATAGCCATATCAGCGTAGTAGAGCCGCTGCTCCTCCACGTCAAGAGGAACCAGTTGAGGTGGTTCATCTGTTCCGGAAGCCTCATGGGGAGGTGTCCCTGGGGAGGTGTCCGTGGGGAGGTGTTCCTGGGGAGGTGTCCCTGGGGAGGTGTCCCTGGGGAGGTGTCCGTGGGGAGGTGTCCCTGGGGAGGTGTCCCTGGGGAGGTGTCCGTGGGGAGGTGTCCCTGGGGAGGTGTCCCTGGGGAGGTGTCCGTGGGGAGGTGTTCCTGGGGAGGTGTCCGTGGGGAGGTGTTCCTGGGGAGGTGTTCCTGGGGAGGTGTTCCTGGGGAGGTGTCCGTGGGGAGGTGTTCCTGGGGAGGTGTTCCTGGGGAGGTGTCCCTGGGGAGGTGTCCCTGGGGAGGTGTCCCTGGGGAGGTGTTCCTGGGGAGGTGTCCCTGGGGAGGTGTTCCTGGGGAGGTGTTCCTGGGGAGGTGTTCCGGGCACGTCCCACCGGGAGGAGGCCCCGGGGAAGACCCAGGACACAGAGGGACTATGCCTCTCAGCTGGCCTGGGAACGCCTTAAGGAAGTGTGTGGATAGGGAAGTCTGGGCGTCTCTGCTTAGACTGCTGCCCCCGCGACCCGGCAACGGATGAAGCGGAAGAAAATGGATGGATGGATGGAACATTAAAATAATAGATCATGTGCGTCTCCCTTACACAAGAAAGACTATATTTTTAACCTTTTTAACATGTTGCACTCTCTGTGACATGTACCGATCTCTGTGAGATCAATAAAGATTATCTTAACTTATAATAAAATAGAATAAAATAAACTGTCACTTGGTTCAGAAGTATTTAAATGTTGTCCTTTAGCATCGGAGAATATGAGCAGAATAACAGCAGCAGGTGAAGAGTCGAGTGAAAGACGGAGATATCAGACGAATCTGTAATAATAATAATAATAATAATGATGATAATAATAATAATAATGATAATAATAATAATGATAATAATAATAATGATAATGATAATAATGATAATAATAATAATGATAATGATAATAATAATGATAATAATGATAATAATAATAATAATGATAATAATAATAACAGATTTATACTTTATTGATCGTGAAGAGAAACAGGTAAAGTGAGACTAGTCAGTGACTCGTGACCCGTTATCAGAGCCGGTGAGTGGCCCCTGCACAGACTCAGTTCTGCAAACACAGATTTATAAACATAAGTACATTTATTTAATCTGGGGGATTATTGAAGCTAATGTGTGGGTAATACTTTTGTTTTAAAAGGTAGAAAACTGCTCTGAGTCCGATGTCATAGAAGTAGATTAATATCATTCTATTAAAAGACTGAGACGGGAGATTTTAGACTGAATTCTTCCAGTGAAAAAACTCGCCTCTCCTCAGATATGACTTTTATTAATTACCTAAAACTTACTTTTTCATTTCCAATTTAAGAAAGTTCAATGACAAAACAACACTTGGATCCTCCTGCTGGACAGTTGTAGAATACACCTTTCACATGTGTAAAAAACATTTACAATAGTCACATTTATGAACGACCTCAGCTTTGTTCTGCTTCATGACTGTTTTCTCACAGACTAAATCTTTCAGATATCACCGTCATCTCAGTAACACGGCTCTTTCTGCCACAAACCAATACATGTGGCTCCTCTGCCAATCCCAATAACACCCGTATCTTTGCAGCTACCACTTAATATCTGAAAAATCCTTGTTATTCCGGTAGAGTGTCTCTCGGTGTCTTCTGTCTCTATTCACAGAGGCGCATGTCGGTCACGCTACACGCTACACGCCGCTGCGAGTGAGCGATTAGGATAAGCCCACGGTCTGTGTATTCACCGAGAACAAATATTTCTGAGTGTAAACAAGCGGCCTTGGTTTGGCGTCGTCGTTTAGGTGTGTGTCCAAATAACAGCTCACAGGATTGATTGCTCTTACAGCGGATTATTGTGTGTTTGTCTTGGTTCAATTTGATCATTTTGGGCTGGATCAGCGGCAGACTGCGCTTCCCTGCACAGGCTGTCGGCTCGTGTCCTCTTCACATTTGTTAACATGAAGATTTGTATTGAGACTATTATATAATGAAGCTTGAAATAGTTTGGTCTTACCACACCATTGTACTCATTTCATTTCATACAGTAGGTCCCATTTCGTTTTGTCGTCTTCACTCACGCTTTTCATGAATCACGCAGCTGCGTGAAACATATTACATCCTATCGCCACAAGGTGGCAGGTTAAGTCCGCTTTAGCTCTGCCAGCGAATTAAACTAAGGTCTGGATTGTCTCCATTGACTCCGTTAACAGGTGGGAGGGGCTAACTCCTTTTGCAGATTGAAAACATTGGATCTGAGTTTACTGTGACGTATGTAATGAGCCCGAGTGAGTGAGGCATT
>OZ035838.1:39075563-39145563 GCA_964034765.1 Knipowitschia caucasica | reverse complement strand
GAGAGTCGGTGGAGAAAGTCTTGTGTTCAAACCCACAACCTTCAGGTACAAAGGCCAATGCTGTCGCTCCTCCACAAAGTTGTCGATTCCACAACAGATTAGAGAATCAAAAAAGTTTAGATTTTTTGTTATGATAATCTAATTTAGTGAAAAAGTGAAAAAGGCCCAGGGGTCGACCCTTGGGGGACACCACGCTCCGGATGCAACCTTTTCCAAAACCGGGAAAAGATTCAGACCATAAACTGAAGCGTGAGGGTTGCAAATGTATCATCCCTCCTTGTATAAGAATTGTGCCATACAAATAAATGACGATTGATCAGGTCTAGAATCTAAAACGGGAAGAAAACATTAAATGGTCAAAATATGCGAAAAGTTGAAATCAAGTTAAAAAGGCTTAGGATTTGTGAATTAAAACTCTTGAATGTCACTGTTTTTACTCTCCACACTGGATTAAAATCAGGTCCTGGTGATGGCGGTCTGTGCTCGCCGCTGCCTCCGCTGGTCGCTCTATGAACTGCAGATGGATTGTTTTTCAGGGCAGAGCAGGGAGCAGGGTCACAGACAAATGTACAACAGTATTTGAGTTTTTGATAGAAGTGTTGGTAATAATCATGACAGGGACATAGAAGACCAATGGACTAAATAGATCTGGTCTGGTTTTCATACCTAAAAAATGCAAAAAAAAATGAAAGTTTATGCTAGCTTTAGGCAGATGCAGTCCTCAGACATCCACAGATCTCTGGGCATTTCCACAACATTAGCAACGACCAAGAGCTCATTGAAGACTGCAGATGTACTCCACAAAAGACTTTCCAATTACACAAGCTGCTTAAAGTTGTGTAAGTGTTACTATCAGTGCGGCTGTGTGTAATTACAATTTGCTTCCGCTACAACATCTGTGGTGAATCAGCCCTTTGTGTGCTCAACAATATCCAAACGGGCCGCTGTAGTCCGCAGTGTTTCCGCCTTTCATCCAAGGACAAAGGGCCGGTTGCGAGTTGGAATACTGCGTCTGCTAGACTAAAACATTTTGATTCACGGCTGGAAATCATCTCCGTGTTGTAACCATTGCAGCAGTCACGGTTCCTGCTCCATCTGGTCCTGCTCCATCTGGTTGGTACAGACCATGAAGGGCTGTCCCCGAGGAACAATGCGGGAAAGTGGGACAGATTTTAGCCGTCGCATCACAAAAGAAGAGACACTCACTATTTCTGGAAGTCATTCTGGCGCTGGCTCTAGTTTGTGTTGTCAGTGAGAAGACTGGAGTGTGAGTGCGAGGGAGTCCAGGAACTTATGCCACAGAAATCTGCCGCTCGGACACAGACCCAGTACTTTGTTTCCCCCGGCCTTTTCACAGCCACTGTCAGAAAAGTCTTTACGGTTCAATCAATGATCAATGATGGGAAGTATTAATCACACATAAACTTAGACCGAAAACCTCTGCTCAGGACCACAGATTGAGAGACGCTTTAGATCTGGTGCAAATCATCTCGCTCTCTCTCTCACTCTCTCTCACCCTCTCTCACCCTCTCTCACCCTCTCTCACTCTCTCTCACTCTCTCTCACTCTCTCTCACTCTCACTCTCTCACTCTCACTCTCTCTCTCACTCTCTGCTCTCTCTCACTCTCACTCTCTCTCACTCTCACTCTCTCTCACTCTCTCTCACTCTCTCTCTCTCTCTCTCTCTCACTCTCTCACTCTCTCTCTCACTCTCTCTCTCACTCTCTCTCACTCTCTCTCTCACTCTCTCTCTCACTCTCTCTCTCACTCTCTCTCTCTCTCTCTCACTCTCTCTCACTCTCTCTCACTCTCTCTCACTCTCTCTCACTCTCTCTCACTCTCTCTCACTCCCTCTCTAACACTCTCACTCACTCTCTCAGAGGGACTATGTCTCTCAGCTGGCCTGGGAACGCCTTGGGGTCCGGATGAGCTGGTGTAAGTGTGTGAGAGGGAAGTCTGGGCGTCTCTGCTTAGACTGCTGCCCCCGCGACCCGGCAACGGATGAAGCGGAAGAAAATGGAATGGGAAAAAAAATCCTCTCTGCTTTTGTAAAGACTAATGGTTTTTGTACATTGTCCCAGCTTTTTATAAACAATAAACTTGTGGATATCAAAATTGCATGACAATGTCGATCTGAAAGAGATTCTGGCAAAAAAAAGCCTATATTTTATAAAAAGAACGTGTTTTTCATGAATTTAAGTTGTCTATGCTCTAACCTGTGTGTGACGTCACAGCGGGTAACGCCCATGCATTGAAAACCATGGATCTATGCCACAGGACTGCCTTTTCTCTCTTCTCTCCACTGATGCCCAACACAATACTGCCCTCTACAGGTGACAATTGCTCACTACACATAAATTGCCGTTTGAGAGTGAAAATGTGTCTGAGGTGGGATTTGAACCCAAGTATCTGGATTGACAGTCCATCGACACAACCACTGGACTATCTCAGTGCCAACGAACAGTTATAATCTAGTATTTATGTCAGACTCACTGTACACGGCCTTGTCATCTTGAATATCCGCGAAAAAAGAACGAATACCAAATTGTAAACAACTTACAGCGTTGAAACGTACCCGCTCTGACGTCACCAAGGGCTGTGAAGTTTTTTTGTCTCTAAGGGCGTTGCTATGGGGTTATTTCGATTTGGGGGGATCAGACAAAAAAAAAAAACTGATTTTGAAACCTTTAGTAGTTCTCTTCTAATATAAAATGGAATTCAAACTGCATTTCTAAATAAATCAAACCCGGCATAAGGTCTTTAACTAAACTAAACTTAACTTAAACTGTGGTGTCAAAATTGTGCCAAGAAAGGCTGTGTCGCTGCAGGTTTTCATTCCAACCAAGCAGGAGCACACCAGACTCGCTCAGTTTAAGGCAGTACACTGTAAATTCCAATTACCATCATGACATGAAATGTTATGTTATAATTACTAGGAGACCCTAAATTTACTTTATGTACAATATATTCCACGTAAGAAGAACATTTTGAAGAGAGATTAGTGGTTAAGTGTTTTTCCATTTAACAGCAATGCATGTCGAATTCTAGAAACAGGGTTTTGCAAGTGTGTACTAACTTCCTATGATTCCAGTATTGATTATTTGCAATCCTGTTCTTCTTACGTTACTTTTCAAGTTGTTGTTATGTAAAGCTGATGACGCAGGTCGCGCATGCGCAATTCGCAACGAAATACACTTTCGAAGACCTGCCATTACTTCGTGGAGAACTCCAGTGAATTTTCGGTAAGTTTTAAGACATATTGTTCAATTTTACAAAGGTATATACCTAAAGAAAGTAATGCCTACAGCATTTCTGCGGGACATTCAGTCTTAATGTAACGTGTAAGCGCTGTGTCAAGCTCAGGGTTGGAATCTATCCGATTTACGAATCAACATGTGGCGCTTAGCTAACGTACGCTAGCTAAACTTTTTTCTTCTTTCTTGAATGTCACTGTTTTTACTCTCCACACTGGATTAAAATCAGGTCCTGGTGATGGCGGTCTGTGCTCGCCGCTGCCTCCGCTGGTCGCTCTATGAACTGCAGATGGATTGTTTTTCAGGGCAGAGCAGGGAGCAGGGTCACAGACAAATGTACAACAGTATTTGAGTTTTTGATAGAAGTGTTGGTAATAATCATGACAGGGACATAGAAGACCAATGGACTAAATAGATCTGGTCTGGTTTTCATACCTAAAAAATGCAAAAAAAAATGAAAGTTTATGCTAGCTTTAGGCAGATGCAGTCCTCAGACATCCACAGATCTCTGGGCATTTCCACAACATTAGCAACGACCAAGAGCTCATTGAAGACTGCAGATGTACTCCACAAAAGACTTTCCAATTACACAAGCTGCTTAAAGTTGTGTAAGTGTTACTATCAGTGCGGCTGTGTGTAATTACAATTTGCTTTGCTTTGCTTGGAAAAAAAATCCTCTCTGCTTTTGTAAAGACTAATGGTTTTTGTACATTGTCCCAGCTTTTTATAAACAATAAACTTGTGGATATCAAAATTGCATGACAATGTCGATCTGAAAGAGATTCTGGCAAAAAAAATCCTATATTTTATAAAAAGAACGTGTTTTTCATGAATTTAAGTTGTCTATGCTCTAACCTGTGTGTGACGTCATAGCGGGTAACGCCCATGCATTGAAAACCATGGATCTATGCCACAGGACTGCCTTTTCTCTCTTCTCTCCACTGATGCCCAACACAATACTGCCCTCTACAGGTGACAATTGCTCACTACACATAAATTGCCGTTTGAGAGTGAAAATGTGTCTGAGGTGGGATTTGAACCCAAGTATCTGGATTGACAGTCCATCGACACAACCACTGGACTATCTCAGTGCCAACGAACAGTTATAATCTAGTATTTATGTCAGACTCACTGTACACGGCCTTGTCATCTTGAATATCCGCGAAAAAAGAACGAATACCAAATTGTAAACAACTTACAGCGTTGAAACGTACCCGCTCTGACGTCACCAAGGGCTGTGAAGTTTTTTTGTCTCTAAGGGCGTTGCTATGGGGTTATTTCGATTTGGGGGGATCAGACAAAAAAAAAAACTGATTTTGAAACCTTTAGTAGTTCTCTTCTAATATAAAATGGAATTCAAACTGCATTTCTAAATAAATCAAACCCGGCATAAGGTCTTTAACTAAACTAAACTTAACTTAAACTGTGGTGTCAAAATTGTGCCAAGAAAGGCTGTGTCGCTGCAGGTTTTCATTCCAACCAAGCAGGAGCACACCAGACTCGCTCAGTTTAAGGCAGTACACTGTAAATTCCAATTACCATCATGACATGAAATGTTATGTTATAATTACTAGGAGACCCTAAATTTACTTTATGTACAATATATTCCACGTAAGAAGAACATTTTGAAGAGAGATTAGTGGTTAAGTGTTTTTCCATTTAACAGCAATGCATGTCGAATTCTAGAAACAGGGTTTTGCAAGTGTGTACTAACTTCCTATGATTCCAGTATTGATTATTTGCAATCCTGTTCTTCTTACGTTACTTTTCAAGTTGTTGTTATGTAAAGCTGATGACGCAGGTCGCGCATTCGCAATTCGCAACGAAATACACTTTCGAAGACCTGCCATTACTTCGTGGAGAACTCCAGTGAATTTTCGGTAAGTTTTAAGACATATTGTTCAATTTTACAAAGGTATATACCTAAAGAAAGTAATGCCTACAGCATTTCTGCGGGACATTCAGTCTTAATGTAACGTGTAAGCGCTGTGTCAAGCTCAGGGTTGGAATCTATCCGATTTACGAATCAACATGTGGCGCTTAGCTAACGTACGCTAGCTAAACTTTTAGGACTGCTGTCCGTGCAGTTCCAAGCAAAGCACCGTCTGTGCAGGAAATACTGCACTTTTTTCTTCGTGATAGTGACATATTTGAGGACAACGGTAGCCAACAGGTACATCTACTTGTATTAATGTGTGTTGAGACTGTGTATACATTCGACTTTGTTATTTTATCTAAAACCCGCGTGTTCTACCCGCACAGCGATGAATCGGCGTAACTGTGACCGTGTTTAGAGCCGTTCTCCCGGGCTGACAACGCGCACTGTCCCCTCCCCCGGTAGTTTGCTGAGGACAGCGGTGACTTGTCGTAACTGTGACCGTGTTTAGAGCCGTTCTCCCGGGCTGAAAGCGCGCACTGTCCCCTCCCTCGGTAGTTTGCTGAGGACAGCGGTGAATCGTCGTAAATGTGAACGTGTTCAGAGCCGTTCTCCCGGCTTGAGACTGCGCACTGTCCCCAAGAGTTAACCAGTGTTATTTGAAGCTGCTCTGAGCTGGGTCCGTGGAGAATGGCTCTGAACACAGCCAAGACATTTCTTTTCATTTTTAGTGCTTTTTATCTTTTACATTTGATTAAAGCTTAACCTGTTAAACTGGAGGTTATGAGGGGCGAATATATAAAGCCATAAATATGGTATTGTTTGAAAATATAAGAGATATTAAATACATATTATCTAGACATTTAAACATATTTTTAAAAAAGTGTTTGTTATATTCATTGTTATTTTTTTCTTGCAGTGTGGTTTAAAGTGTGAAAAAGTGACGTGCAGGGCTCTTTCTCTTGGGTATTTAAATGTGTGGATTGCAGTCCGTCACCAGGAAGTCCATGCCACAACACTTTACCTCAACAGTTGACTGTAAGTTGTGTGTGTCTGTGTCTTGTGTTTAAATATAATAAATTCATGTTTTTGCTTTACCTGTAGATGATATGGAAGTGCAAGCAGTGTTTGTTCTCCACTGACAAAAGGGGACATTTGTTGAAACACTGTCGCCTCAAACATGGAGGCTTCTCACGGCAGCAGCCTATACCTTGTTTACATTTAGACTGCTTGTGCACATTCAAGTCATTCAATGCACTTAAAGTGCATTTATCAGTTTGGCACAAGATAACAAAATCTGGACAATTAAGTACTCCTGTGACCAAATTTCACTGCCAGTTGTGCGACTTCAATGAGACCTGTCCAGTGTCAGAGTTTTTCACGCACTTGAGGGAGCATGTTAAACTGAAACAAAAGGTCCAATGTCCATTTCAGGGCTGCAGCTTTGAGACAAAAGTATATGGAACTTTTAATTCTCACAAAAATCGAGTACACAGGATTACTGATGCAACTCAGTTTAAAACGGCAATACTATCGGATGTTCAAGATATGGAGGAACAGGCTGATGAGGTTTCACAAGATGAGACGGAGAATGCCGATGTGTTAGAGGAATGTGAAGATGATGCTCATGACTTGGAGAGTCAACTTGAACTCAACGTTGCTGCTTTGTTTTTGAAAATGCAGACAATACTGCACGTATCTGATGCAGCAACTCAGCAGATAATGGAGCAGCTGAACCAAATCTACTCATTAACGCAGCCTTTACTGCAAAGTGCAATTCGCAGTGTTTTAAGTCAGCATGGTAGTCACGTTGATGATTCCTTAGTCAATAACATGGTAAAAGCTGTTTCACAGAGCAATGTATTTAACAAAGTGACTGATATTGGAGGATCTCTTTCCACAACCAATAGGAGAGTTTCATATTTAAAAAAATATTTCTCAGTTGTTGATCCTGTTGAATTCAGTCTTGACAAAGATAGTTTCGTTGTTTATGTCCCCATTCTCAAAATGCTTCAAGCTCTTTTAAGTGTTGATGATATTTTGGAGAAATGTTTGCACCCACATACTTTGTCAGACGGTTACCATTCTTTCAGAAATGGCTCTTCATTCAAAGAAAACACTCTTTTAAATGTGGAGGAATTCCGAATTGCTCTTGGTCTTTATATTGATGAATTTGAAGTGGCTAACCCACTGGGAACCTCAAGAAAGAAACACAAACTTTGTGCAGTCTACTGGGTTTTGGCCAATCTTGACTCTGAATATAGATCGTCTCTTCACTCTATTCAACTGGCACTTTTATGTAAGGTTAAGGCTGTTCAGGATCATGGCTATGCAGATGTACTCCATCCTCTGATTCGGGATCTCGCTGTGCTTGAGGAATATGGAATTTACCTTGAGAAAGTAGCTGCAAGTGTAAGAGGCACCGTATTGTATGTGGCAGCAGACAACTTGGGGGCCCATTCATTGGCTGGATTTTTTGAGAGTTTTTCTGCAGAATACTTTTGTCGATTTTGTATGTGCACACAAAAAGACAAGACAAGTAAATGTGTCAGCTCTGGCCTACTACTGCCACGGACAAAAGAGAATCATGACCGACATGTACAGGAAGTTGCACAGGACCCAACCAAGGCCAAAAGTTGTGGTGTTAAAAGAGGGTGTCCTCTAGATGAGAATTTGAAACATTTTCATGTCTTGGATGGGTTTCCGCCTGACATTCTCCATGATTTTCTGGAGGGTGTTGTACCAGCTGAACTGGCACTGTGCATTCAGTGTTTTATAAGCAAAAAGTACTTTACTTTGGAGACTTTGAACATGGCGATCAAGAAGTTTGCTTACACATTTTCAGATAAAGTTGACAGACCCCAGCTCATCACAAAGACCTTCACCACAAAAGGCACAATCGGGGGCAATGGGCACGAAAACTGGGCTCTCCTACGACTTATTCCACTTTTAATTGGGCAGTACATTCCTGAAGGGGACAGTGCCTGGGAGGTGCTTATGCTTCTGAAGGATATCTTGGAGATGGTTGTCTCATCTAAATACACTGACGAGCTTATCCACCTCTTAAATTGCAAAATCTTGGAACATCGAAAGCTATTGCAAGACATTTTTCCTTCTTATAAGCTTCGTCCCAAACATTTCATTGAGCATTATCCGCAAATGATAAAAAAGTTTGGCCCACTTGTGAATATGTGGACCATGCGGTTTGAAGGAAAGCACAAGTTTTTCAAAAAAGTTGTGCATGACACATGCAACTTTAAAAATGTTGCACTCACCTTGGCAGTGAGGCATCAGAGGATGATGGCCTATTATCTTGCGTCGCCAACATTCTTCAAGCCTGCACTTGAAATTGATAAAGGAAAACCAGTAAGGGTTACTGATTTCCCTCAAAATGTTCAGACATGCTTGCAGGAGTGCACCAACATTGATGAGACTGTGCTAGTTGCATCCTGTGCAACTATTCATGGCGTTCAATACAAGGCAGATATGATCATATCCGTTGGAAAATGTTGTGGCCTCCCAAAGTTTCGGAAAATAACCCACATTGTTGTAATAGAAACACGCATATTATTTGTATGCACACTGTTTACCTCAGAATATGTTGAACATTTACGCAGCTATGAGCTTTGGCAAACTGAGACGGATCCTCTTGCTGTCACTCAGCCTTCGGAGCTAAATGATGTGTTCCCCTTGTCCGCCTACAAAGTCCAAGGATGTGTTTTTGTGACTCCAAAGCGTTACATTTTGTGCTGACTTTCAAACATCAATATTTAAAAATGCTGTGCCCACAGTTCCACTTAATCCCTCTAAAACTTTTGATATTATCCTCAATTACCCTAATACCATTAAAACAACTTTTTAGGTCTTAAAATTAATCAAACATTTGGTTTTTTGTTTTCTTACTGTGTCCAGATATCAAGTCGTTGAGGTTCCACCATTGAACATCTTGACATCAAATCATCCTCGTGCCTTACAGCTCTCTCCTCTGACGGGTGAGCATTTCAGATTGCAGAGTCTTTTCTTTTAAAGGCCATAACAATTATTTTTTGGGGGGGGGGGGGGGGGGGGGGGGGGTTTATACAGTGAGATTGTCTTGTGTGCTTAACGACTAATACTCTTTCCCAGTATTTGGGCTGCGAAGGCAGGAGGGCAGAGAGAAGAGTGGAGGTGGTGGAGAATTTTATAAATTAGGGCTGTCAATTTTAACTCATTAATGAATCCAATTAATTATCAATTAATTGGATTCATTAATCAAGAAATTGAATAGTAATGGTATGTTATAGAAATTTAAATACATAAATTTGTCAATATTTCTGTAGCACCTACAGACTCCACTCTCCAGTCTTGGGTTTGAAGGTGTGCTATACAACTTTTTGTGTGAATAAGTTATACGGTTAATGGTAAACAATAATTTTGAAAAACCTTATTTTCCTAAAATCAAGTTGCACTAAGAAAAGGTTATTCATTAGGCACACAAGACTATGGTTTGTTAAAACTCACTGACTCACCTGAAGATTAACAGAAAACACAAAGATGTGGGTAACATTTAATAACACCTAAACTATTACTAAAGCAGCTTATTTCTTCCCCTAGCACTATGGGCACCTATAAAGTCAGAATTATATGCAACCCTGACGACATCAGAAAACTGACACTCCACGAAAGACCAAAGTCATTAGACGACCTAAAACAGAAAGTCAAAGAAAAGTGTATATTTGTGGAGGATTTCAAAATTATGTTCGAAGACCCAGAGTTCAATAATGAGCTGTGCAACCTCGAGGATGTCAAGGACTTGCCACCGGAGAAGGCCACCATAAAAGTTATACCCTTACTGACGCTGAACCTACTCGAAGTTCCTTCCACAAGTGAAATGTCCGACGATACTGACATTATTTCCAACATAAGTTCCTGTTCGTCACGATCAGAACAGTGGCCTGATTTTTTTCACATTCCAACATTTCCTGCCCATGTGGAGTTCAGGCTCCATAAAGCAAACTTGCTCTACATGAAGGACAAAACGCCACTGGATGTTCCGTCAGATATGAAGATAGCCATTTTGTCAAAACTTTCGGAGGAAATATTCAAATATGACGCTTATCCCTCCGTCGAACGGCTCCAATCTGTAGCCTTGGCATTAATCAGCAAGCATCCCTCCCTGAGAGAGCCTGGGTCACAAGATGGCTGCAGCAGCTGGAGAGATAGCCTGGTGTTCAAAGTGTCAAATTACAGGCAAAAACTAAGAAAATCAGGATGTTTTGAGGTTGAGGTTAATGCAAAGACAACCTTGCAAGGAATGACCCCAAAAGGAATAAAAAGGCCAAAAAGATGTGAAGTGAACTACTTGCCAAATATTCCTGATGGTCAAACAGAAGAAATTCTGGAAGAGGAAAGAAAAGAACTTTTTGAGGAAATGAAGAAAAGAAACCCAAACGAGACAGTAATTAAAACTAAAATGGAGCAAACATTTTCCCTACGGCGCAGAGAGATTGTAAATTCTGCCCCACCAGTGAAAAAGGTCAGAGAGCGCTGGCCTGCCCTTTTTACAGAAAGACAGGTTAGTACAAATTATGTTATTTTCACAACTATGCATTTAACTTTGCCTTGAAGTACTTCATGGTGTGTTTTGCAGGTCCTGGCAGAATTTACCCGGATCACCACCTCCAACCTAGACAAGGACTTCTTTGAAGCATTGGATTGTCAAACTTCTCAGTTCTTAAAACTGTTTAAGGCCAAAAGGGGGGCTACTGGCGCCAAGCTCTCAAAGATTGTCCGGCACCTCGATTCCTGTGTAAGTTCATAAAGCAATGATGATAATAAGAAATGACATAAGATTGTTTTTGGTGTCATGATTGCACATATGTACAGCATAGGAAATGGGGGTGATAAAAGGAGAAAAGTAAATGACAGCAATAAGGTGGAGGGGTGAGGGTCAATGTAGAACACCCCCCTCTCCATTTGTCTTGTCTGTCAGTGTAGTGGGTTACTCTTTCAGACAATTATGAGGTTGTCTGTACTGTAATGCTTTACTACCGATAATGGGAGCGTTTGGCTGGCCAGACAGAATCCACACGAACCCACCTGCACAAAGCAGTTGGGCAGTCTAATAGTCAGACACTCTTTTTTTCACCAAAATTGTAATTTTTTGTTCTAGGCGAATGACATTACAAAAGTGAGGACACTGGTTCTTCAAGGGCTTTCAGTTCTTCTTGGCGAGGATTCTACAAACTTCTACCTCCCTTGTCTGGTAATTTCTTTTGTTTTACTTCAATTCACTTTTTTTTCTTTGTTGCTATTTTGTTGTGTTTACCACAGCACACATCTCACATACCTTTATGCACTCGTTCAGTCCTAAACACACTCTCAACCCTGCATACATCACCCACTTCCAACCAACCTATCCATACACCCACACTTTCAACCCACACCCACCTTCCCATGGAAAGTGTGTGGGACACTTTCCACCTTCCCATACCCACACACTTTCCACCCACCCACACCCACCTTCCAATACCCGCACACTTTCTACCCACCCACACCCACCTTCCAATACCCACACACTTTCCACCCACCCACACCCACCTTCCAATACCCGCACACTTTCCACCCACCCACACCCGCCTTCCCATACCCACATAGTTTTTTTGATTCTATTTTGGTGTGTTTTCCAGACTTTCTTTTATCACTTTGTTGGGTAATTCTTGGGAAAAGCCTGGGTACAATTGCATCATATTTGAAACCTAAAACTGTTCTCCATAGCATTTTAGAGCCCACAATCAAACATATCAGTTATGATCTTTCTTTCAACAGTTTCTTATGCTGCCACAGGAGGCGCGGGACTCGGTGCGGGACTTTTTGATGCCCCCTGAGCATTAGCCTGTACATCAATGTTGGTTTAGTTATTACATAGACGCTTTCAAATTTATAAAACATTTAATATCAATGCAGGTCCATCCAAGGTGCATCCTTATACCAGGAGTCAGTATGACCAAACAGAACTAAACCAGGAATATGTTATTCCATTCAGATGATGGAATGATGATTGTCACCTTTTCATATGACCATGCATTTTAATTGTGATTCAATTATTACAAAATAATTGTAATTATTTTACCTATAATCAAGCAGTCCTATTTGCTGTATCCATGTATGTCTTCTTGTTTGCACAGATGGAACAAAACAATGACTGGAGTCAGGTGTCTGTTGGAATTCTGATCCACATCACAGACGCAAACTCCATAGATGATCTTCACCTGAATCCGATCTCATCCATCGTACTGGAAGGAGAGGTGGTTATGGACGGTCTGAAAAACCTACCGCAAGCAGTGGTTATGGCTTTTGGACTAATGTATGCATTGCATCTTGATTATCCAAAAGCAATGAAGAACACCCTTGAATTCATTCAAAAAATAATGCTGGGACTCGGGACAAAATTACCCCCCAAACTTCAAAGCCTCAAAAATCAGCTGGCTTATTAGGCTTTGGTTCACTACATTGTTCATTGTTGTTGAAGTTTCAGATTCTGTGAGACATAACTGTACTGTGCTTATTTTTTGATGTTTTATTGCTTGCAAGGCAACTATAGCTTCAACATTGCAAAGCCAGCTTTCCCTCTATTCATTCGCAAATATTTATTTTTTTTATAAAAGAGCTAGATGTTATTTTAATACATTTTTGCAGATTTTGTCACTTATAAATGGCTCATGAAAACGATACATTAACTCCTGAACCCACCTGAACCGAGCCCAAAAACCTGACAAAAACACATCCAAAAACTGACAAAAAATGTGATGGAAATTTGAATAAAATAATGACTAAAAAATGTATACAAAGTGGAGAAAATTCTCGGTTGATGCAGGGGGTGAGAGGTTTAAAGCCCTTGTGTAATATATCTTATGTATGTTATTTAGTATGTAACATACTAAATAAAAAAAAATATACATATCATACATTTCATCCAGGATCTACCCATTTCGATTTTATTGTTGCATGTAAGGTATTTCGGCTGTGTTTTTTTTCAAGATTTTAAAATATATTATATATATATTTTCAACTTTACATTGTGTAAAACTGTTTTTTTCTCAATTATAACAATCTATGGTAGAAGTTTCAAATCTCAATTTACGGTAATAGGGTGAAAAGGGAACACCAACGCTTTTTGCTGATCACAATGTCATTATTTTTTCTCCCATTGTTTAAAGTGGCATTTGTTGAAGTTTGAATGCATGTTAAAGTTTAATGCATTGCTGAGAACAAATCATTGTAATAAATACTGTTGTTAAAATTATTTAGCTCCTTTTTGCAATTAATGTAATGCATTTATTAATACATAGAATGTAACTTTAAATTTAAAATTACGTATACTGAGAATTTGATGTCATTGTTATTTGATATCTGAGTAAAGTTAATGCATCGGGTTTACAATTTTTTCTATGTTAGCATTACTTGGTGTGCGTGTACGGCATATTAGATAAGTCTAGTAAGTTCAACTACACCTTCACATATTGATTACTAGATAAACCCTGTTGATATAACTTGATGTGAAAGTACTGCATACTAGATAAACCTAGTAAGTGCAACTGCTGCTACAGGTACTGACTACTAGATAAACCCTGTTGATATCACTTGATAAGAGAGTATTGCATACTTGATAAGTCTAATTAGAATTGCTTAAACTGAAAGCACTGTTAACTAAAGAAATCCTGTTGATTTTATGCATCGGGTTTACAGCTTTTTCCAAGTAAGCGCAATGGATTAGAATTTACAGTGTAGGAGGAGCCTGAAGTGCTTGGTTGGAATGAAAACCTGCAGCCACAGGGCTCTTTCTGAAACATGTTTGACCTCCTGCTCTAGAGGAATAAGGACTAAACTAAAAACATCAAATCAAACTGACAACTTTAAATGTTTTTTGGTAAATCTCACTTGTTTTTATCATTTATTTGCCTGTCAGTTTCTTCTTTGAACAGCAGAGGCTCCAGATAAACAGGTGGCAGACCCTCCTCAGAAGAGGGACAAAAACACAATTCGTTTCCAAATCGATTCCAAATACTATTAACAAACTTGTCAAAATGTGTCTCTGTGAGTATACACTTTACACTTACACAGAGTTAAAGTCTGCATCATGAGCAAGAGCCTCTCTCCAAAATCAATGAGACGTTGGAGTCAGAGCAAAGCCAGAAGGAAACAGAGGAGACAATATTCTGTATGGATCGAGCTGCATTCTGTACCGAGCTGCAGCTTCAGGGCAGCTCTAATTGGATCAACAACTGTCTGATCCCCATCAACCAGCCTGACCTGGGGGGGGGAAGAGGGGTTGAGGGGAAGGGGGGAGGAGAGAGCAGGGGAGGGAGGGAGAGGAGGGAGAGAGGGATCCCCATCAACCAGCCTGACCTGCGAGAGGGAGGGAGGGAGAGGGGGGAGAGAGGGATCCCCATCAACCAGCCTGACCTGCGAGAGGGAGGGAGGGAGAGGAGGGAGAGAGGGATCCCCATCAACCAGCCTGACCTGCGAGAGGGAGGGAGGGAGAGGGGGGAGAGAGGGATCCCCATCAACCAGCCTGACCTGCGAGAGGGAGGGAGGGAGAGGAGGGAGAGAGGGATCCCCATCAACCAGCCTGACCTGCGAGAGGGAGGGAGGGAGAGGGGGGAGAGAGGGAGAGGAGGGAGGGAAAGCAGGGGAGGGGGGGAGGAGAGGGGAGGGAGGGGGGGAGAGGGATCCCCATCAACCAGCCTGACCTATGAGAGGGAGGGAGGCAGGGGGGGAGGGAGGGAGAGCCAGAGAGGGGGTGAGCGAGAGAGGGAGGGGGTGAGAAAGAGATAGGGGTGAGAAAGAGAGAGGGGGAAGAGGGAGAGGGGAGGGAGGGGGAGAGAGAGATGGAGAAGGACAGAGACAGTGAGAGACAGACATAAAGAGACAAAAAGAGAGGGACGGAGACAGAGAGAGAGATAGAGAGATGAGAGAGATGAGAGAGATGAGAGAGATGAGAGAGATGAGAGAGATGAGAGAGATGGAGAGATAGAGATAGAGAGAGATAAATCGATAGAGAGAGAGAGCAAAGGAGAGATGGGTAAATTAGAGTCCATTTCCTGGCCTCTGATGAATGTTTTAGGTCCATTTGGCCAAAACCCTCTCATTTCTCATCAGGTCAGTTTCCATGTGTGTGAAATGAACCTGTGCATTGTAAATATAGCAGCATGGATCCAAAGTCAAACTGGATAAAGTCAAACTGGATAATACATTAGAGAATCAAACACATGATACAATAATCACAAAGACATAGAAGCCATTGGTCCATATGAGCGGGATGATCCATGTCCATAAATATCCTGAAATGTCCCATCTCTGTCTTTAGACCCTCGGCAAAATAAAGTATTGCTAACACGCATAAGAGAAAAACTATAAGATAAAAGAACCAAAATAGTTTCCTGTGTGTTTTGGTTGTTGTAAATCCTGAGCCATAACGATTGGACAGATTCATTCACGGTAAACTCCAACCGTCTCAAAATCCACTACTTCTAACTTCCCACTGTGCTCCGGCTCGTCTCTCAGAATATAATGTTTCTCGTTTGGTTAAATTATGACCCAGTGCTAACCCCAGCTCAGTCTGAGCAGACGTGAGGTCTTTCTACAGCTACAGTAGCTTCTGTTTGTATCAGGGGAGAGAGAGGGAGAGAGAGGGAGAGATGTTCTGCTCACAGGAGAGAGAGGGGGAGAGAGGGAGAGAGAGGGGGAGAGAGGGAGGGAGAGGGGGGGGGGAGAGAGGGGGAGAGGGGGAGAGAGAGGGAGAGAGAGGGGAGAGATGTTCTGCTGACAGGAAAGAGAGAGGGGGAGAGAGAGGGGGAGAGAGGGGGAGAGAGGGAGAGAGAGGGGGGGAGAGGGAGGGAGAGAGGGGGGGAGAGAGAGGGGGAGAGGGGGAGAGAGAGAGGAGAGAGAGGGAGAGATGTTCTGCTGACAGGAAAGAGAGAGGGGGAGAGAGAGGGGGAGAGAGGGAGAGAGAGGGGGGAGAGGGAGGGAGAGAGGGGGGGAGAGAGAGGGGGAGAGGGGGAGAGAGAGGGAGAGAGAGGGAGAGATGTTCTGCTGACAGGAGAGAGAGAGGGGGAGAGAGAGGGAGAGAGAGGGAGGGAGAGAGGGGGGGAAAGAGAGAGAGAGGGGGAGAGAGGGAGAGATGTTCTGCTCACAGGAGAGAGGGGGGGGAGAGGGGGAGAGAGAGGGAGAGAGAAAGAGAGGGGGAGACAGAAAGGGGGAGAGAGAGGGAGAGATGTTCTGCTGACAAGAGAGAGAGAGGAGGAGGAGAGAGGGAGAGATGGGGAGAGAGGGGGAGAGATGTTCTGCTGACAGGAGAGAGAGAGGGGGAGAGAGAAAGGGAGAGGGGGAGAGAGAGGGACAGAGATGTTCTGCTGACAGGAGAGAGAGAAGGGGAGAGAGAAAGAAAGGGGGAGAGAGAGCGAGAGATGTTCTGCTGACAGGAGAGAGAGAGTGGGAGAGAGAAAGGGGGAGAGAGGGAGAGATGTTCTGCTGACAGGAGAGAGAGAAGGGGAGAGAGAAAGAGAGGGGGAGAGAGAAAGAGAGGGGGAGAGAGAGGGAGAGATGTTCTGCTCACAGAAGAGAGAGGGGGAGAGAGAAAGGGGGAGAGATGTTCTGCTGACAGACGCTACAGCAGCTCAATGACATGAGGCCCAGAGACGAGTGACCGCTCAGAGGAGAGATGACAGATACAGGACAGAGAGGGAGCAGGGGGGAGAGGGGGGGGGGAGCTACAGCCGCATCCACAGCCGCAGCCGCTCCAGTGCACATGAAGCAGCCCCCCTCCAGTCGGCTGTGGAGCTGAAAGCGTCCGTGCCGGTCTGTCTGTGTAAATGTTATTGTAATATAGAAGCCTCATTAGGGCTGGCCCAGCAGGATACGCAGAGGGTGCTCCTGTGCTGCTGACTCACGGCGACGGTGGTGACGGTGATGAGAGGCAGAACTGGCAGAGAAGGAGCTGATTGGGCTAAAAAGTGCTCTCCTTGAAGCGCTAACTGGGACCTTGAAGAGTGTCCCGCAGGAGTTGGCAGCAACGGGACGTCCCCACCTGTGGCAGAACACGCTCCGAGAACACGCTCAGAGAACACGCTCAGAGAACACGCTCAGACAACACGCTCAGACAACACGCTCAGACAACACGCTCAGACAACACGCTCCGAGAACACGCTCCGAGAACACGCTCCGAGAACACGCTCCGAGAACACGCTCCGAGAACACGCTCAGACAACACGCTCAGACAACACGCTCAGACAACACGCTCAGACAACACGCTCAGACAACACGCTCAGACAACACGCTCAGACAACACGCTCAGACAACACGCTCAGACAACACGCTCAGACAACACGCTCAGACAACACGCTCAGAGAACACGCTCAGACAACACGCTCAGACAAACGCTCAGAAACACGCTCAGACAACACGCTCAGACAACACGCTCAGACAACACGCTCGACAACACGCTCAGACAACACGCTCAGACAACACGCTCAGACAACACGCTCAGACAACACGCTCAGACAACACGCTAGAACACGCTCAGACAACACGCTCAGACAACACGCTCAGACAACACGCTCAGACAACACGCTCAGACAACACGCTCAGACAACACGCTCAGACAACACGCTCAGACAACACGCTCAGACAACACGCTCAGACAACACGCTCAGACAACACGCTCAGACAACACGCTCAGACAACACGCTCAGACAACACGCTCAGACAACACGCTCAGAGAACACGCTCAGACAACACGCTCAGAGAACACGCTCAGAGAACACGCTCAGACAACACGCTCTGAGAACACGCTCTGAGAACACGCTCTCAGAACACGCTCAGAGAACACGCTCAGAGAACACGCTCAGACAACACGCTCAGACAACACGCTCAGACAACACGCTCAGACAACACGCTCAGACAACACGCTCAGACAACACGCTCAGACAACACGCTCAGACAACACGCTCAGACAACACGCTCAGACAACACGCTCAGACAACACGCTCAGACAACACGCTCAGACAACACGCTCAGACAACACGCTCTGAGAACACGCTCTGAGAACACGCTCAGACAACACGCTCAGAGAACACGCTCAGACAACACGCTCAGACAACACGCTCAGACAACACGCTCAGAGAACACGCTCAGAGAACACGCTCAGAGAACACGCTCAGACAACACGCTCAGACAACACGCTCAGACAACACGCTCAGACAACACGCTCAGACAACACGCTCTGAGAACACGCTCTGAGAACACGCTCAGAGAACACGCTCCGAGAACACGCTCAGAGAACACGTTCCGAGAACACACTCTGAAATTCATTGACTTAAATAAATACGTTTTCATCAGCAGATATCATTATGTTTGCTTAATGTGTGTGTGTGTGAGACTGAGTGTGGGAGTGTGTGTGTGTGTGTGTATTATTGTGTGTGTTACTATGAGTGTGTGTGTGTTACTTTGAGTGTGTGTGGGTGTGTGTTACTATGAGTGTGTGTGTGTGTTACTATGAGTGTGTGTGTGTGTGTGTTACTATGAGTGTGGGTGTGTGTGTTACTATGAGTGTGTGTGTGTTACTATGAGTGTGTGTGTGTGTGTTACTATGAGTGTGTGTGTGTGTGTTACTATGAGTGTGTGTGCGTGTGTTACTATGAGTGTGTGTGTGTGTGTTACTTTGAGTGTGTGTGTTACTATGAGTGTGTGTGTTACTATGTGTGTGTGTGTGTGTGTGTGTGTGTGTGAGGTTGTTGTGACTCCTGAGCCGTTGCTGGGAGCACAGTCGTGACATTTGCAAAGATCGTTACCAATTTCTTTTGACATTACTGCTGTAATTCTTTTCAAAATCTGAATTTGGTTTCTTCTTTGATTCATTTTTGTAGTTTTTAAAGAACCACAATATTCAGATCATTACGGAAAAAAACATAAGAATCCAGAGCCATCAACAATCACACTAACAAAGAATCATTTATAAGTATATTTGTATTTACTGATGAAATGCAGAAACTAAACACACCAACTTTGTCCATCTGTAATCCCCCACTCACCTACACAGACATGGGGAGAACATGCAAACACCACACAGAAAGCACTAATGGCACCTGATGCCCTGACTTTAAATTAAACAAGAGGAAGTTGATGACCTTTTTCTAAATGTATAATTAAAAACTTATGGCAGATGATAATTCAAAGGAAGAAAGACGCCCCAACTACAGCCACATGGACATCTCTGGAGCAACAGACGTCACAGACGTCACAGACGTCACAGACGTCACAGACATCACAGACGTCAATCCAAAAGACAAGACTAAAGGAGATGGACAAACAACAGACCAGATATAAACAGAGACACCGACACAAGAGAGAGACAGAGACACAGACGCAGACACAGACAGAGAGACAGACACGCCACAGGAAGTAGATCCCCCATTACAGTATCTATAGTTTAAGATCCAACACGTCTTCTTCTGCAGAATGTTTCAGCTCCGTCTGAGACATTTCCAAACCGACTCGACAGCAGCAGCTTTGTCCTGAATCACAGATATCGTTTTCCATTTCCAGTCCGTGTCGTACAGTCATTCACTCAAACGACCAGCGGCACACGCAGCGCTCATCCATCAGCCGTGTTTGTTTGTCTGGCTGTGGTCTGGCTGTGGTCCGGGATCGGTCTCGGCCCAGCGACGGTCTCGGCCCAGCGTCGGTCTCGGCCCAGCGTCGGTCTCGGCCCAGCGTCGGTCTCGGCCCAGCGTCGGTCTCGGCCCAGCGTCGGTCTGGCCCAGCGTCGGTCTCGGCCCAGCGTCTCGGCGTCGGTCTCGGCCCAGCGTCGGTCTCGGCCCAGCGTCGGTCTCGGCCCAGCGTCGGTCTCGGCCCAGCGTCGGTCTCGGCCCAGCGCGGTCTCGGCCCAGCGTCGGTCTCGGCCCAGCGTCGGTCTGGGCCCAGCGTCGGTCTCGGCCCAGCGTCGGTCTCGGCCCAGCGTCGGTCTCGGCCCAGCGTCGGTCTCGGCCCAGCGTCGGTCTCGGCCCAGCGTCGGTCTCGGCCCAGCGGAGCATGCACACACCAGGCACAGATAGATAAATAAGTAGACAGGCTGACGAGCGGCCTCAGACGTGGAGTGAGAGATGGATTAGCATGTCACACACTCCCAAGCATTACTCTTGTAAAGTGCGCTAAAGCTAATCGATCGGAGCCCACTCCCCACACGCCCAGCGCTCTCTTCTCTCACGCGCCATTCCCGTAATCCATAATATCATCGGGGACGGTACGGGAACGTCTGGGCTTCGGATCGATAAGGGCGGACACAGACTGACATCGCTGGGCTTTCCTTATTGGACAGATACAGATACTACAACAATAGATCTGCAGCAATATTACCTAGTGTTGTTGTCAGGATGTACATGAAAACAGTACTTATGGCTGGTAGTAGCAGGAAGAAGTGGTATTAGCATCAGAATTATAATATGTAAGTATCAGGAAGTCAGACTAGAATATTGCTTTGGCTTGGCTGTAGAAGTAGTAGTAGGAAGAGGAAGTAGTACAGTAGTAGTAGAAGAAGTAGTAGAAGAAATAGTAGGAAGTATTAGGAAGTAGTCCTCCCCAGACCGACTCAGGGTCCAGACCGACTCAGGGTCCAGACCGACTCAGGGTCCAGACCGACTCAGGGTCCAGAGACAGTGACTGATTGGAGGTAAGGGTTTGGGAGATGGACTGACGCTAGACCCTGTTGGACCAGACTCAGACACGATGGTTTTTACCCAATGTTGTTGTGTTGTTGCCATAGTAACCCTAAACTCACACTTTAAAGACCTTATGACGGGTTTGATTTATTTAGAAATACAGTTTTAATACCATTTTATATTAGAAGAGAACTACTAAAGGTTTCAAAATCAGTTTTTTTTTTTTGTCTGATCCCCCCAAATCGAAATAACCCCATAGCAACGCCCTTAGAAACGAAAAAACTTCACAGCCCTTGGTGACGTCAGAGTGGGTACGTTTCAACGCTGTAAGTTGTTTACAATTTGGTATTCGTTCTTTTTTCTCGGATATTCAAGATGACAAGGCCGTGTACAGCGAGTGTGAGATAACTACTAGTATGTAACATTTCGTTGTCACTGAGATAGTCCAGTGGTTGTGTCGATGGACTGTCATTCCAGATACTTGGGTTCAAATCCCACCTCGGACACTTTTTCTCAAAACGGCAATTTATGTGTAGTGAGCAATTGTCACCTGTAGAGGGCAGTATTGTGTTGGGCATCAGTGGAGAGAAGAGAGAAAAGGCAGTCCTGTGGCATAGATCCATGGTTTTCAATGCATGGGCGTTACCCGCTATGACGTCACACACAGGTTAGAGCATAGACAACTTAAATTCATGAAAAACACGTTCTTTTTATAAAATATAGGATTTTTTTTGCCGGAATCTCTTTCAAATTGACATTGTCATGCAATTTTGATATCCACTATTTTTTTTTTAAAAACCCGTCATAAGGTCTTTAATGCATTTAAATATGTGAAGGCGACAACAAAACACAGAAAGAACCAGTCAGTGACACTGTTTTCAGCTCAGAGGAAACTTACAGGGCTGAGTTCATTCATTTTTCATCAACATATTATTATTTTTGGTTTAATAAAATAATAATATGTTTTATTAAACTCCTTCCTGATGGACTCCAAGCCAAGCTGCCTGCACAGATGTTGGTGCAGTTCTACACGGCCATCATCGAGTCCATCCTCACCTCCTCCATCACCTCCTTCATCACCTCCTCCATCACCTCCTTCATCACCTCCTCCATCACCTCCTCATCACCTCCTCATCACCTCCTCATCACCTCCTCCTTCACCTCCTCCTTCACCTCCTCATCACCTCCTCATCACCTCCTCCTTCACCTCCTCCTTCACCTCCTCCATCACCTCCTCCATCACCTCCTCCAGCACCTCCTCCATCACCTCCTCCATCACCTCCTCCATCACCTCCTCCATCACCTCCTCATCACCTCCTCCTTCACCTCCTCCTTCACCTCCTCCATCACCTCATCACCTCCATCACCTCCTCCATCACCTCCTCATCAACTCCTCCAGCACCTCCTCCATCACCTCCTTCATCACCTGCTCCATCACCTCCTCCATCACCTCCTCCATCACCTCCTCCATCACCTCCTCCATCACCTCCTCCATCACCTCCTCATCACCTCCTCATCACCTCCTCCTTAACCTCCTCCTTCACCTCCTCCTTCACCTCCTCCATCACCTCCTCCATCACCTCCTCCATCACCTCCTCCATCACCTCCTCCATCACCTCCTCATCAACTCCTCCAGCACCTCCTCATCACCTCCTCCATCACCTCCTTCATCACCTGCTCCATCACCTCCTCCATCACCTCCTCATCACCTCCTCCATCACCTCCTCCATCACCTCCTTCATCACCTCCTCCATCACCTCCTCCGTCACCGTGTGGTTCGCTGGAGCCACAGTCAGGGACAAACAGAGACTACAGTGCATTGTGCGCTCTGCAGAGGAAGTGATCGGCCGCAGCCTTCCATCGCTGCAGGACCTGTACGTCGCCCGAGCTCGAGGCCGGGCTGGTCGTATCACAGCCGACCCCTCTCACCTGCACATGGACTATTCCAACCACTCCCCTCTCACCTGCACATGGACTATTCCAACCACTCCCCTCTCACCTGCACATGGACTATTCCAACCACTCCCCTCTCACCTGCACATGGACTATTCCAACCACTCCCCTCTCACCTGCACATGGACTATTCCAACCACTCCCCTCTCACCTGCACATGGACTATTCCAACCACTCCCCTCTCACCTGCACATGGACTATTCCAACCACTCCCCTCTCACCTGCACATGGACTATTCCAACCACTCCCCTCTCACCTGCACATGGACTATTCCAACCACTCCCCTCAGGCAGGAGGCTGCGGTCCATCAGGACTAGAACCTCCCGCCACAAGAACAGTTTCTTCCCCTCTGCTGTTGGACTCTTGAACACTTCTTAACCTGTCCCCCCGCCCTTTATAAAGTCACTTTACTGCCCATCATACGTCACTTTACTTCACTGTACTGCTGTCACCTTACATTGTGTGCACCATGTGCACTTGGATATTGTAAATAGTAACTAACTCTATTTTAAATTTACATTTATTCCTTAGAAGTGTTTTTTATTCTTTATTTTTATTATCTCTTTCTGACTGTTGCACTGAGCCAAAGCAATTTCCAAGTCTGTGACTTCTGTTACTTACGTGGCAATAAAAATTATTCTGATTCTGATTCTGATTCTTGTGTTAGTTTTTTGGGATTTGAGCCTTATGTGATGTGGACTGATTGGGTGCTTGGACACACCATGACCAAGCTAAAAATAATAAGTAAACAAATAAGTAAATAAATCAGTAAAATACAGTCCCTTCTGTGCCGTCAGATACAGAAAGGCCCATTGTCCATTTAATATCCCACATCAGACCCAGACATAAGCTCTAATCCAGCCCAACTCTCAACAACTGATAACATGAATAAAAATGGTTTGATGCTTGAAAAGAAGAAAAAGAGAGATGGCCGGTCCATCTCAGAGCAGTGTGGGAGGTTCTGTCCCGCTCTCTGCCTCCGGGCCTCTCTCCGTCTCAGAGCCGTGTCAAAGGTTCTGTCCCGCTCTCGGTTTCTGGGGGGGTCTCTCTGATGATACACACTTCACAGCAGTAGCACATTTCTGCCTGTAGGGGAAGCCTGGAGCAAAGTCTGTACTTCACACGGTTACACCATCCACGGCCCACGCCATCATGTGACATCAACACAACATGAGATGATCATGTGACATCAACACAAGATGATTCTGTAACGTGTGATTTCAGTAACTCTGACATGTTCCGTCAATAGAAGCAGCGTGAGTTAGTGTGCGGACGTAGCGCTCCTCGTATTATTACGCCTCACAATATAGTACCTCTTTTTATCCTCTGAGAAAATGGACATGTTACATTTCTGTGTAACTATACTTTGTAGAGTAACACGTCACGTAACTGTATTTAAAGGGAACACGTGGAAGAGTTTGGGAGCTTCTAACAGGAGCTGATTTGGAACTATACAGTCTGTGGAAGAGTCTGTGTTTGTGCTGCGTTTGCATGACAGAGCACACGGACACAGACCAGACAGGTACATATCAACTAGTCTAAGGTAAGAACATGTGTCAGTGTGTAAACACGGGGCCTGTTGCTTTAAGTCTCTGAGATGATGTACTCTACTCTACTGTGTATTGTGTAAGTCTAACTACAGAAACTAAATGTCATTATGACAGTTCAGTAAGTTTCAGCTGGAGCTAAGTTGACTGTGTTTCCATTTGCATTACATGGAACCAGCAGCTTTAAAAGCAGTAATGAGGCTTCAGTCTGTTGTACGTCTGCATCTATATTGTCCTTTGTTGTGCGTCTGCATCTATATTGTCCGTTGTTGTGCGTCTACATCTATATTGTCCTTTGTTGTGCGTCTACATCTATATTGTCCTTTGTTGTGCGTCTGCATCTATATTGTCCTTCGCTGGTTGGACTCATAACGCTTTATTCCAGAACAAAAACAATATACTGCATCAGAAAACATCTACTTCACTAAATATCAACATTTTACACAAACAGAAAGAACACCCACCAAAGTGTTTATGGTTAAGTTTTGCTGAGCTGGCCCAGCCCGGCTCGGCCCGGCCCTGCTCTGCTTGACATTCATAGAGTTACAGAAATCCACCCTGTTCCTGAATCTCAAACAGCTCCTTTTGTGAACTCCTGCAGAAAAAATGGATTATCCACAGTTTGCTAAAAGGCACTTGGACCCAACGTGACCGAGTCTGAAGGAAAAGAGGAAAGAGGCAACGGTTTGAAACGTTCAGGAATCCCCCAAACTGTAAATGACGGTGAAGAGAGAGAGAGAGCGAGAGACAGAAAGAGAGAGAGAGAGAGGGAGGGAGAGACAGAAAGAGAGAGAGAGAGAGAGGGAGAGAGAGACAGAAAGAGAGAGAGAGAGAGGGAGGGAGAGACAGAAAGAGAGAGAGAGAGAGAGGGAGAGAGAGACAGAAAGTGAGAGAGAGAGAGAGGGAGAGAGAGAAAGGCCCTGTTTCCGACCGGGATTAGAACCCAGGACCTTCTTGCTTAGGTGAGAGTGCTAACCACTCAGCCACCGTGCCGAGGGGAATCCCTCCGTAAACAGTCAGACATGCAAACACAGGGACAGAGGAAGCAACGAACAATGTCCTTGTGTGGGGACTTCAAAGGACCAGGGACCAGACCAGGCCAGGCCAGACCACCCCACATCTGCATACAACCCCCCCCCCTTTACACGTTACATATACACGCCTATGCACTGTATGTTCACACGGATTGGATTTAAAATACCCTATTCATAAATAAGATCATCAAAAGGCAACATTTGATTAACACTGACCTGTGCTCAAGACAAACCAGGACTAAACCAGGGCTAAACCAGGACTAAACCAGGGCTAAGCCAGGACTAAACCAGGACTAAGCCAGGACTAAACCAGGACTAAGCCAGGACTAAGCTAGGACTAAGCCAGGACTAAGCCAGGACTAAGCCAGGACTAAACCAGCACTAAGCCAGGACTAAGCCAGGACTAAGCCAGGACTAAGCTAGGACTAAGCTAGGACTAAGCTAGGACTAAACCAGGACTAAGCCAGGACTAAGCCAGGACTAAACCAGGGCTAAACCAGGGCTAAACCAGGGCTAAGCCAGGACTAAGCCAGGACTAAGCCAGGACTAAGCCAGGACTAAGCCAGGACTAAGCCAGGACTAAGCCAGGACTAAACCAGGACTAAACCAGGACTAAGCCAGGACTAAGCCAGGACTAAACCAGCACTAAGCCAGGACTAAGCCAGGACTAAACCAGGACTAAGCCAGGACTAAGCCAGGACTAAGCCATGACTAAGCCAGGACTAAGCCAGGACTAAACCAGGACTAAACCAGGACTAAGCCAGGACTAAGCCAGGACTAAGCCAGGACTAAACCAGGACTAAACCAGGACTAAGCCAGGACTAAGCCAAGACTAAACCAGGACTAAGCCAGGACTAAGCCAGGACTAAACCAGGACTAAACCAGGACTAAACCAGGACTTAACAATGAGGTACGTCTTAGTCGCAGTCCACAAATATGAAGCCATATTCAAATCCAAATCAAAACAAAAGCAATCCTCTGGACAGACACAGGGAGAAGAGCCACTCGCTGTAAATCACATTTGGACGGAGAGACAGAGAGACCACGCTGCAGAGAACAGCATGTGTACGTCCGTTAACTTGGTTTCTGCCGCAGAGGCTTCCAGTAACAACAGTATGGACAGGAAAGAAAATGAAATTACAGCACTATAAATGAATTATCAATACCCAGCCCTCGATAGTGTATCTGAGGGAGAATCAATGCCCTGTCCTGGCTGCAGCGGCTGAGGTCTGAGGCTGAGGTCTCGGCTGAGGTCTGAGGCTGAGGTCTGAGGCTGAGGTCTGAGGCTGAGGTCTCGGCTGAGGTCTGGGAGGTCTGAGGCTGAGGTCTGAGGCTGAGGTCTGGGCTGAGGTCTGAGGCTGAGGTCTGAGGCTGAGGTCTGAGGCTGAGGTCTGAGGCTGAGGTCTGAGGCTGAGGTCTGAGGCTGAGGTCTGAGCTGAGGTCTGGGGCTGAGGTCTGAGGCTGAGGTCTGAGGCTGAGGTCTGAGGCTGAGGTCTGAGGCTGAGGTCTGGGCTGAGGTCTGGGCTGAGGTCTGGGCTGAGGTCTGAGGCTGAGGTCTGGGGCTGAGGTCTGCGGCTGAGGTCTGAGGCTGAGGTCTGAGGCTGAGGTCTGAGGCTGAGGTTGAGGAGGCTGAGGTCTGAGGCTGAGGTCTGAGGCTGAGGTCTGAGGCTGAGGTCTGAGGCTGAGGTCTGAGGCTGAGGTCTGAGGCTGAGGTCTGAGGCTGAGGTCTGAGGCTGAGGTCTGAGGCTGAGGTCTGAGGCTGAGGTCTGAGGCTGAGGTCTGAGGCTGAGGTCTGAGGCTGAGGTCTGAGGCTGAGGTCTGAGGCTGAGGTCTGAGGCTGAGGTCTGAGGCTGAGGTCTGAGGCTGAGGTCTGAGGCTGAGGTCTGAGGCTGAGGTCTGAGGCTGAGGTCTGAGGCTGAGGTCTGAGGCTGAGGTCTGAGGCTGAGGTCTGCGGCTGAGGTCTGAGGCTGAGGTCTGAGGCTGAGGTCTGAGGCTGAGGTCTGAGGCTGAGGTCTGCGGCTGAGGTCTGAGGCTGAGGTCTGAGGCTGAGGTCTGAGGCTGAGGTCTGAGGCTGAGGTCTGGGCTGAGGTCTGAGGCTGAGGTCTGGGCTGAGGTCTGAGCTGAGGTCTGGGCTGAGGTCTGAGGCTGAGGTCTGAGGCTGAGGTCTGGGCTGAGGTCTGAGGCTGAGGTCTGAGGCTGAGGTCTGAGGCTGAGGTCTGAGGCTGAGGTCTGAGGCTGAGGTCTGAGGCTGAGGTCTGGGGCTGAGGTCTGAGGCTGAGGTCTGAGGCTGAGGTCTGAGGCTGAGGTCTGAGGCTGAGGTCTGGGCTGAGGTCTGGGCTGAGGTCTGGGCTGAGGTCTGGGCTGAGGTCTGAGGCTGAGGTCTGAGGCTGAGGTCTGAGGCTGAGGTCTGAGGCTGAGGTCTGAGGCTGAGGTCTGAGGCTGAGGTCTGAGGCTGAGGTCTGAGGCTGAGGTCTGAGGCTGAGGTCTGAGGCTGAGGTCTGAGGCTGAGGTCTGAGGCTGAGGTCTGAGGCTGAGGTCTGAGGCTGAGGTCTGAGGCTGAGGTCTGAGGCTGAGGTCTGAGGCTGAGGTCTGAGGCTGAGGTCTGAGGCTGAGGTCTGAGGCTGAGGTCTGAGGCTGAGGTCTGAGGCTGAGGTCTGAGGCTGAGGTCTGAGGCTGAGGTCTGAGGCTGAGGTCTGAGGCTGAGGTCTGAGGCTGAGGTCTGAGGCTGAGGTCTGAGGCTGAGGTCTGAGGCTGAGGTCTGAGCTGAGGTCTGAGGCTGAGGTCTGAGGCTGAGGTCTGAGGCTGAGGTCTGAGGCTGAGGTCTCAGACCTCAGCTGAGGTCTGAGGCTGAGGTCTGAGGCTGAGGTCTGAGGCTGAGGTCTGAGGCTGAGGTCTGCGGCTGAGGTCTGAGGCTGAGGTCTGAGGCTGAGGTCTGAGGCTGAGGTCTGAGGCTGAGGTCTGAGGCTGAGGTCTGAGGCTGAGGTCTGGGCTGAGGTCTGAGGCCTGGGATGAGGTCTGAGGATGAGGTCTGAGGCTGAGGTCTGAGGCTGAGGTCTGAGGCTGAGGTCTGAGGCTGAGGTCTGAGGCTGAGGTCTGAGGCTGAGGTCTGAGGCTGAGGTCTGAGGCTGAGGTCTGAGGCTGAGGTCTGGGCTGAGGTCTGAGGCTGAGGTCTGGGGCTGAGGTCTGAGGCTGAGGTCTGAGGCTGAGGTCTGAGGCTGAGGTCTGGGCTGAGGTCTGGGCTGAGGTCTGGGCTGAGGTCTGAGGCTGAGGTCTGAGGCTGAGGTCTGCGGCTGAGGTCTGAGGCTGAGGTCTGAGGCTGAGGTCTGGGGCTGAGGTCTGGGCTGAGGTCTGAGGATGAGGTCTGAGGCTGAGGTCTGGGGCTGAGGTCTGGGCTGAGGTCTGGGCTGAGGTCTGGGCTGAGGTCTGAGGCTGAGGTCTGAGGCTGAGGTCTGAGGCTGAGGTCTGAGGCTGAGGTCTGAGGCTGAGGTCTGAGGCTGAGGTCTGAGGCTGAGGTCTGAGGCTGAGGTCTGAGGCTGAGGTCTGAGGCTGAGGTCTGAGGCTGAGGTCTGAGGCTGAGGTCTGGGGCTGAGGTCTGAGGCTGAGGTCTGAGGCTGAGGTCTGGGCTGAGGTCTGGGCTGAGGTCTGAGGCTGAGGTCTGAGGCTGAGGTCTGAGGCTGAGGTCTGAGGCTGAGGTCTGAGGCTGAGGTCTGGGGCTGAGGTCTGGGCTGAGGTCTCGGCTGAGGTCTGAGGCTGAGGTCTGGGCTGAGGTCTGAGGCTGAGGTCTGAGGCTGAGGTCTGAGGCTGAGGTCTGAGGCTGAGGTCTGAGGCTGAGGTCTGAGGTCTGAGGCTGAGGTCTGAGGCTGAGGTCTGGGCTGAGGTCTGGGCTGAGGTCTGGGCTGAGGTCTGAGGCTGAGGTCTGATGCTGAGGTCTGAGGCTGAGGTCTGAGGCTGAGGTCTGAGGCTGAGGTCTGAGGCTGAGGTCTGAGGCTGAGGTCTGAGGTCTCGGCTGAGGTCTGAGGCTGAGGTCTAGGCTGAGGTCTGAGGCTGAGGTCTGAGGCTGAGGTCTGAGGCTGAGGTCTGGGCTGAGGTCTGAGGCTGAGGTCTGAGGCTGAGGTCTGAGGCTGAGGTCTGAGGCTGAGGTCTGAGGCTGAGGTCTGAGGCTGAGGTCTGAGGCTGAGGTCTGAGGCTGAGGTCTGAGGCTGAGGTCTGAGGCTGAGGTCTGAGGCTGAGGTCTGGGCTGAGGTCTGAGGCTGAGGTCTGAGGCTGAGGTCTGAGGCTGAGGTCTGAGGCTGAGGTCTGAGGCTGAGGTCTGAGGCTGAGGTCTGAGGCTGAGGTCTGGGCTGAGGTCTGGGCTGAGGTCTGGGGCTGAGGTCTGGGCTGAGGTCTCGGCTGAGGTCTGAGGCTGAGGTCTGAGGCTGAGGTCTGGGGCTGAGGTCTGAGGCTGAGGTATGGACTGAGGTCTGAGGCTGAGGTCTGAGGCTGAGGTCTGAGGCTGAGGTCTGGGCTGAGGTCTGGGCTGAGGTCTGAGGCTGAGGTCTGGGCTGAGGTCTCGGCTGAGGTCTGAGGCTGAGGTCTGAGGCTGAGGTCTGGGGCTGAGGTCTGGGGCTGAGGTCTGAGGCTGAGGTCTGGACTGAGGTCTGAGGCTGAGGTCTGAGGCTGAGGTCTGGGCTGAGGTCTGGGCTGAGGTCTGGGGCTGAGGTCTGGGCTGAGGTCTCGGCTGAGGTCTGGGCTGAGGTCTGAGGCTGAGGTCTGGGGCTGAGGTCTGAGGCTGAGGTCTGAGGCTGACGTCTGGGCTGAGGTCTGGGCTGAGGTCTGAGGCTGAGGTCTGAGGCTGAGGTCTGAGGCTGAGGTCTGAGGCTGAGGTCTGAGGCTGAGGTCTGAGGCTGAGGTCTGAGGCTGAGGTCTGAGGCTGAGGTCTGGGCTGAGGTCTGGGCTGAGGTCTGAGGCTGAGGTCTGAGGCTGAGGTCTGAGGCTGAGGTCTGAGGCTGAGGTCTGGGCTGAGGTCTGAGGCTGAGGTCTGGGGCTGAGGTCTGAGGCTGAGGTCTGGACTGAGGTCTGGGCTGAGGTCTGAGGCTGAGGTCTGAGGCTGAGGTCTGGGGCTGAGGTCTGAGGCTGAGGTCTGAGGCTGAGGTCTGGGCTGAGGTCTGAGGCTGAGGTCTGAGGCTGAGGTCTGAGGCTGAGGTCTGAGGCTGAGGTCTGAGGCTGAGGTCTGAGGCTGAGGTCTGGGCTGAGGTCTGAGGCTGAGGTCTGGGCTGAGGTCTGGGCTGAGGTCTGAGGCTGAGGTCTGGGCTGAGGTCTGAGGCTGAGGTCTGAGGCTGAGGTCTGAGGCTGAGGTCTGAGGCTGAGGTCTGAGGCTGAGGTCTGAGGCTGAGGTCTGAGGCTGAGGTCTGAGGCTGAGGTCTGAGGCTGAGGTCTGAGGCTGAGGTCTGAGGCTGAGGTCTGAGGCTGAGGTCTGAGGCTGAGGTCTGAGGCTGAGGTCTGAGGCTGAGGTCTGAGGCTGAGGTCTGAGGCTGAGGTCTGAGGCTGAGGTCTGAGGCTGAGGTCTGAGGCTGAGGTCTGAGCTGAGGTCTGGACCCGGGCTTTGGCAGCGAAGTCGATAATGTCACTGACTGTGATTGACGATCGATACGGGCGGACGCTGATTTATGATTGATGAAAGCGGACCACCTCACTAATAAGGAGGGAGGGGCAAGGGCCGCAGACACGTCCCCTTTACTGCAACCGATCAGGGGTGGAAGGGCAGTGGCAGCAGGGGCTGACGGGAGTCCGGGCCAGAGGAGGAGGAGCTCACGTCTGAGTGGAGTCGCTGTGAGAGAGAGTGGAGCTCAGGCTGTAATTAAGGCAGCGCTGAGAGGACTGATCCCATTTACAGGTGCACTCCGGCTCCTGCAGCAGCCGCACACGGATCAAACTCCGAACCCACCGTCGTCTGCACCAAAGCGTCACGCACAGGGACAATGAGGGCATTTACAGCCTGCAGCAGATGTTTGCTACGAAGACTGTCTGCTAGAAACAGGGTAATCTATGCCCTACTACTCCTGACCAAGACTTAAAAAGAGCACAGCTTTCAGAGTGCCTCCTTCTCCATGTCTTTCACTGTAAGATTGTGATGGATTATTGCACGTTTTAGAACCACCCCCAGGGAGCGTGAGAAAAATAAAAAAATAAAAGCCATATGGACACTAGACAAAGCACAAGACTCAGTCCACACTAAACTGTACCAATGTCTTAGATTTGGATCAGTGTCCGCGGCCGCTACAGCTGAATGTTCACAGACTCTGGTTTAGTCCCTTGTTTGTCCAGTGGAGGGCGCTCTTCTTAAACACAGTCATTAGCAACTGCAGACGTTTTGGACGTAGTGGACAAAGTGTTACGTCCAAATCTCCCAGTTTCTCTGCAGTTATTGAATAATCTATAATAACAGATTGATTCTAGTTTTATCCCCAACCATTAATCAATAAATAGCCTCTGTCCTGTTCATTATTCATTCACAAAACTTCCATCATGAAGTCCCCAAAGTTTAATACCATTTTTTTGAAAGTCATCCATTGTTCTTGAAATGGTTTTGAGCCCCTCTGAGATTCTCCTAAATATCTTTAAAGGACTTCTCACCCCCGCTCCTGGAGTCACTCACGTTTTCTTTTCAAATCTCCCTCCAAGTGGGCGTGGCCTGGAGGACACGGGGGGGGGGGGGGGGGGGGGGGGGGTTATCACAACTACGGGGGCGTGGATGAGACAGGACCGATATACCTCAGGGCGGCAACTGACGTCAGCCTTCACTGCAGACGTCGACCATCACGGCTGCGCCAATAGTGACGCCAGATTCCAAATTCAAATGTAGTAAATACAGGTCGCCTGCAGATGGCGCCCCACTGACTGTTTTAGGCAGAAAGTTGAGCTTTCATCTCATTTGCACTAAAGTGACAAAATTATGACCAGGATATGTACACAACACTATTGGACACTGGATTTGAGAGAGAGTTGTCTTTTAAGCTACATACTATTATAGAATTATTAGGTACAAACTTATTTAGTTCATACATTTATTTTATTGCTGCTTGAAGTAAGACACATTGTACAGTTTAGTTTGGACTGATCCATATTAGTCCACAGAGCAGCATCTCCAGCATTTAGAGCAGAACACATGAACTGATGACACATGAAAATAAACATTGCCAATCTTGGTAAAAACGTGACCCATTTTGTGAAATTAGCCGATCACTTCCTGTTTACAGCGTCTCACGTCTGCATGCGGCCCATTCGTTAACAGTGTCTTTGTGTCTGACAGGATTTTGAAATAACCTCTTCCAAAAACCGTGTCGTATGAGTCTAGACCGTGAGCCCAGATTATGTGCCGACCTCGCGGTTTCCCCGTCTGTACAAGTGGACGGCGGCGATCCAACGCGTTCACAACAGTTTCCCTGACAGCTGCTGGAGACTAATGGGCCAAGATTAATTCCAGAGTGAGATGCGACGTCACTCGTACCGTTCTGTACGTCTGATCTTCAAACAGCGCCGTAGACAATCACCTCTTTTATTATTCATTCAAATCTGAGGTATTCTCTTTGTTCTTGACACTAATTCTTTTGCTCTTGAGGAGAAAGAAAAACGTATGCTACAGATGGAGGTGATGTGGTCCAAGGAGCGGTTTTTAATCTTATCCTCGAGCTCTGTTTTTTATTCAAACAGGAAGTAAACTGGATCGTACCAAAATAGGCTTTGAGATGTTTGTAGCTTTAGCAACACCGTGTGGTTGAACCGGAGAGAGCGTGTATTAGGAGACAGCTGAAGCTCATGTCCTTATATGGGCATTTGCTTTGACAGGGTTTGCTTTGTGTTGTAACAAGGGCAGACCTAGCCTGGTCTTACCACACCATTGTACTTATTTCATACTAAGGTCTGGATTGTCTCCATTGACTCTGTTAACAGGTGGGAGGGGCTAACTCCTTTTGCAGATTGAAACCATTGGATCTGAGTTTACCGTGACGTATGTAATGAGCCCGAGTGAGTGAGGCCTTAAGGATTTAGTCTAGCTTTAGCATGTAGCCTAGCTTTAGCATTTAGCCTAGCTTTAGCATGTAGCCTAGCTTTAGCATTTAGCCTAGCTTTAGCATGTAGCCTAGCTTTAGCATTTAGCCTAGCTTTAGCATTTAGCCTAGCTTTAGCATGTAGCCTAGCTTTAGCCATCTCCTTTGCCACTAACGGAGCCCGTGGGGAGTAAAGCCACAACATCTTTGCTTCAATGACATTTACTAAACATTCCTCTTGCTCCGGCTTCAGTTTCTTGATATTTGGATTGAACCAGAACAGATTATTTTACTATCGCATTCTCCGACAAACTACAACCAGAAAATTCAGCACAAACTCTTGACGTCACCGACACCGATACAGGCGTATCGACAAAGACACATCAATATCTGTGAGATCGGAGAACGGCCGCATGGTGCAGCTAACTTCAGCGTGTTTAAAAGTCCGTTATCGGTGAACGAATCCAGACACAGCCTCAAGGACGAGGCCAGTGCAACATCAGCAGCACCTGGAGGAAACCCACAGCTGCAGACTGTTTTCATGGACATACTAGGTCTTTGGACATGAACAACCCCAGGACCAAAAGTGACCATCGGTACATCAGGCTGGTAACGCCTTCCATTGTGTTGGATAAAATAATAATAATAATAATAATGCAGTAACTGAGGACAAAAGCAATCAGACAGTAAGAGACACAGGTCGACTCCATCTTGGACACAATGGTTTAGGGATATTTTTTACTTTATCGAACTGTAAAAGAGATAGAATCGAACATACCTGGCAACCGCTGTTACAAGTAGTACAACACTTGGATTTCCCTCCTTTCCCAGATTTGTTTCTTGATTTTTCTTGAATAGGTTTTTTAAACGTGTATTAAATGTGTGTTTGTTTTTTCTAATCTATTGTTGGGGAATTTTTGTTGGGTTTTTGCACTGTACAAAAATACATTCATAAGACATTAATGCAGAACAGCGAGTCTGACGCAAGACCAGGAAGTCGAGCTTATGAAGTGCAGCGGGAAAAAGGCTTATACACAACTTCAGAGACAGTGGGAACAGAGCATTAAGCTATGGCCCACTCTCATCTGTCACCGACGGCAACCGGGCCATCCCCCGCCATGATGGGAGCTTAATTGGGACCATGATGAGGTCTGATGAGGCTGGTGCTTATTGAATTCCCAAGCCTGTTGTTTGGATAAAGCTGCAGAAGAACGGCCTCCCTCGTCTTCCTCTTTCTCAGCGGCTGACTGTCCCGGCAGGAGGCTCGCTCGCTAATCCACTCCGGTTTGTACGGTCGGGACAAGACACGGATTTGGACGGAATTTGGTTTAAACTTGCTTGGGTTGTCATCGCAAAAGATTCACCAATAAAGCAGGAAATAGAGAAGCAAATATGTATACATTACGACTGATAAATGATGGTTTTATGGGTTCCAGAAGCGAGAGTGGCGGGGAGCAGGAACTATGGGTGGATTTGATGAATTATATCAGTGTCCCCCAACCTTTTTGAGCCGTGGCACACCTTTGTCACTGCTAAATATCAACAGCACACCACCAACTGAATTAGATACTAAATTTAAACTCTACATCCTTTATTAACAAAGTTATTCTCATCAATGTGGATTATTTAGCAAATCAAAAAAGCATATTATTATCTTTTCACATGATTTTGACTAAGCAGGTATTAATGGGGCAACAGTAGCTCAGTTGTAGAGCATTGGCCTTTGAGCCTGAAGGTCGTGGGTTCAAGCCCACCATAAGACCTACTTCACGACTCCCACTGATGACTGCTGTCGTTGTGTCCTTGGGCAAGACACTTGACCCCACTTTGCCTGAAGCTCCCACTGAAAGATCTCAGCTCCTGTGGACTCAGCACCTGCAGGAGGATCAGTGAGGGGCTGGTGCTCTGTGTACTGGGTACAGCTCTGACTGCCACCCCCCCGACCCAGAAATGGATTAAGGGGAAGAAAATGGATGGATGGATGGAGGTGATAATGGACTATTTCCAAGGCACACTAATACACGTCTCAAGGCCCACCAACGTACCACGGCCCACTGGTTGAAAAACACTGAATTATGCAAAACCTTTTTGTTTCAACGTATGCAGGGGATTAGAGTCTGGTGCTGATATCAGTTATATCAAATATCAGTTGAGCGCCTACTTTCCTCCATGGCAGGGGTCTCTAACCTTTTTCACCTGAAGAGATACTTTCTTGGGATTAAAATGGGACGATATGCTTGTAAAATAAACACATTAAAACGATAACAAATACCAATGAAGTGAGTACTGTGGGCGCATAACATCCAAGGCTTAAAGAGAAGGTCACTAATTCTCAGTTCAAAGAGTCAAAAAGTTACTCACTCTCACAAAACACCAAAGATAACATCGGATTCAGTATTATTTTCATTTGCAGTACAACCCAATTGGAATAACTGTGCAAGAGTAGCCCATTTCGCACCAGACAGAGCAGATGGAACACACCAGAGTTTTAAATGTCAAGCTCAGACAGAGAGATACTTCAGGGAAAAAGCAGACGACCTCCAAACAAGAAAGAAACAAAACATTGCGATATTATTTGGATCAAAAAACGGCTGTGAATAAAACAACAAACACGATTCTTCAAATCCACAACTGTTTAAGAACGAGATATTGTCCAGTCTGGTCTGGTCTGGTCTGGTCTGGTCTGGTGCCTGTGGAGTGTGTCCTTATGCAGCGCCAAGGAGTGTGAACGAGAGAGAGACAGAACAGAGCAGAGGAAGTTCCAGAGCAGATGGCTGAATGGCAGGACAACAAACTTTTAATTCAGAGACTCACGGCGACTGAGGAGAGGAGTGTGATGTCACAGAGGGGGGAGGAGCTGGGGGAGGGGCTGGGGGAGGGGCCAAGAGAGCCTCTCCATCCAGGACAAAACACATTCAGGCTGATGGAATCTCCTCTGCTGAGTCAATGTGCAGCATCTGAATTTTAAATGTGTTCTTAGGCGGTGTCACGGTGCAGAACGAAACTATACAGCAATAAAATCATAAATAATCACAGTTAATGAAAAATAAAAATATAAAATCCCTCAGTTGTAGCACAGCTAAACAGAACCGTTTTTAATCTGGTTTTAAACATTGTCAGAGAGGAGGCCTGTCTCACATCTTCAGGAGGATTGTTCCAGATTTTAGCAGCATGAATCTGAAAAGCAGCCTCCCCATGTTTAGTTCTGACTCTGGGCACTAACAGGAGTCCAGTCCCTGTGCTCCTCAGAGTCCCAGCAGGAGTCCAGTCCCTGTGCTCCTCAGAGTCCCAGCAGGAGTCCAGTCCCTGTGCTCCTCGGAGTCCCAGCAGGAGTCAAGTCCCTGTGCTCCTCAGAGTCCCAGCAGGAGTCCAGTCCCTGTGCTCCTCAGAGTCCCAGCAGGAGGCCAGTCCCTGTGCTCCTCAGAGTCCCAGCAGGAGGCCAGTCCCTGTCGTCGTTAAAGGGCCTAATCTGTCGCCGTTAAAGGGCCCTAATCTCATCATTAAAGGGCCCTAATCTGTCATCATTAAAGAGCCCTAATCTGTCATCATTAAAGGGCCCTAATCTGTCATAATGAAAGGGCGTTAATCTTTCATCATTAAAGGGCCCTAATCTGTCGTCATTAAAGGGCCCTAATCTGTCGTCATTAAAGGGCCCTAATCTGTCGTCATTAAAGGGCCCTAATCTGTCATCATTAAAGGGCCCTAATCTGTCATAATAATAAACTGCTCTTTTCCAATCCTTCTTCAACTGATAAGTCGTTCAGAGATATTTGAATTTCTAAATTATTTTTCCAGTCTCTAAATCTTGTTATTGTTTTCATTTCGATGTCCCGCCCTCCACCGTTTCACCAATCAGAAAGTCTGTGATCCGGGCGCCAGAACTCACCGTGTGGAGCTAATCTCACTGGTAAAGTACCATGTGGCGCAGAACTAAAAAAGGTCTCGTTATGATTCTCAAATCATTAACGACAAAACAAAGAATAAAAGCAGGATTTCTATCTTTGTGAAAAAGGTGTTGGTTATAGATTTGTTGTTGACAAAACTCTTGTCTATTCAGCTGTTATGGTCCCAGCTGGATTCGTCTGCATATCTGGCAACCTGAGTCAGGGAGAGTGGGAGAGGCTGCAGTACAACAACCTTGAACCCAAACGCAGTCCTGTGACCCACAAACCACGTTGACTAATAACAGAGATTTCTAACTCTATATCTATGTTTATCCACAGTCATGGAGTAAAGTGTAGGATTAACTCCTCTGCAGTTTTGGAAAGGTCACTGAGACTCTGCACATGAACGTAACGTACAGAAAAGGTTAAAGATACAGGTTTTGGGAAGAGTCAAGGTCTGTGTCCGCAACTGTCTGTGTTATTCTCCATATATTCATCAGAAATGTATTGACACCAAGAGTTTGGCAGCAGTAACAGCAGCAGTAACAACAGCATCAGTAACAACAGCAGCAGTAACAACAGCATCAGTAACAACAGCATCAGTAACAACAGCATCAGTAACAACAGCATCAGTAACAACAGCATCAGTAACAACAGCATCAGTAACAACAGCAGAAGCAGCATCAGTAACAACAGCATCAGTAACAACAGCATCAGTAACAGCAGCATCAGTAACAACAGCAGCAGTAACAACAGCATCAGTAACAACAGCATCAGTAACAACAGCATCAGTAACAACAGCATCAGTAACAACAGCATCAGTAACAACAGCATCAGTAACAACAGCAGAAGCAGCATCAGTAACAACAGCATCAGTAACAACAGCATCAGTAACAGCAGCATCAGTAACAACAGCAGCAGTAACAACAGCATCAGTAACAACAGCAGCAGTAACAACAGCATCAGTAACAACAGCAGCAGTAACAACAGCATCAGTAACAACAGCAGCAGTAACAACAGCATCAGTAACAACAGCAGCAGTAACAACAGCATCAGTAACAACAGCAGCAGCAGAGTGTAGCCTTCAGACTGTTCTCTTCATTGTGACCGCGGGTTTTCACACCAACTTACATTCTTCTCTGTGAGGACGAGTGCAAACCATGAACGTTATTGTAATTAAGAGTGAGTAAAGTGAAGCTCGTCTCTCACTGAAATAATGCAGGATATTTGGTTAAAGTTGCATTTGAAAGAGGTTGTCTTCATATAATATACACATTTAACCATTGAAGCTCGTAGTATAAACAATATGAAGTATTTAATTCCATGATAAAGATATTTAAAACAGTTTATGCCTTGGAATAATCAATAGCTTTAAGATTTGCTGGAGGAGAACAGTTCGACCGACGGTGAGGAGCCTCAGCTGTCCATCAAGGATTTGAATTCATTGCGTCCAATCAGGAGCTTGTGGGGGCGGGTCTTACTGCTCAAAAGCAACAAATGAAAACCTCATATCAGTAACATCGAACCACTGCAAAAGAACATGTATTACTCTTTCATGTAACGGTTTGTAGGTTTGGGGAATATGGAGGTGGTGGAGTTATTTGGGGTTGTGGTTTTATTGGGGCGCCACGTATTCCTCCTGACAAGTGGGAGAGTAAAGGTTTGTTAACTATTGACCCGTCACACAAGGACTTATCATATAATATCAAAATAAACAGTTTTCCCTAAAAGATGAATGACAAAAAAACAAAATAAACACTGTCCACACAGAAAGTCCAAAAGTGAATCAATATATTTCCCCTCCCAAAGTCCACACGTTTCGGCAGCTCTCTCATAAGATGGTATTGAAGCATTTACAGCTCAGACACAAATCAGCTTATGTCTATGTTTCTGTGCTCCCTGTGTCTCGTACTGCTGTCCTGTCTGTGCGCTGCAACACTGAAAGTTCCCCACAGTTGGACAAATAAAGAATCTCTTATCTTATTATGTCCTTTATCTTGTCCTGGTCTCGTTGAGTTTTGGGCTGACAAATCAAACAATAGTCCGTACTTCGGGGTCACGGATGTTGTCCTGGGATCATGGAGCGGCCGCAGCGTGAGCCGCATTTAAACGCTTACATGCAGACGGTACAACGTCCAGCTCACCGGGGCCACGGCCAATCAATATCCACCGCACTCTCCCCAATCTGGAGCATAATCCACCGTCTCCGAGGCCATTTTGCTTTGAAATTGGATCCAGGCCTCGCTCTGACCCTCCCCCTTCTGCCCGCTGTGCTACAACTAAGACGCCTTGAGGAATTGATGGGTTTGGAGATTAGCGATATGTTTAAAGAGCAAGATATGACTCAAAGCACTTCATACACTCCGTCTTTGTTTGTATTTAAAAGACTAGAAAGTTGTAGCATTTTGACAGAATCGTTGCTAGCATGCTACAAAAGTCACTGCTGCAAAGACATCACGTTTTGTCGCCAAATAATGCCAATATTGTCCTATTGTCATCAAAACGTTGCCAGAGTTCTAAGTTAAGATTGTGAGAATTCAATCTATACTTCAAACTTGGACCATGTGACATTTCAGCGATGGTCCGTCACTTTGATGTGGCTGCTTTGAAGTATCCCAGTGTCCCCCAGTGTCCCACAGTGTCCCCCAGTGTCCCAGTGTCCCCCAGAGTCCCCCAGTGTCCCCAGTGTGTCCCACAGTGTCCCCCAGTGTCCCACAGTGTCCCACAGTGTCCCCCAGAGTCCCCCAGTGTCCCCGGTGTGTCCCACAGTGTCCCCCAGTGTGTCCCACAGTGTCCCCCAGTGTCCCACAGTGTCCCACAGTGTCCCACAGTGTCCCCCAGTGTCCCACAGTGTCCCCCAGTGTCCCCCAGTGTCCCACAGTGTCCCACAGTGTCCCCCAGTGTCCCACAGTGTCCCCCAGTGTCCCACAGTGTCCCCCAGTGTCCCACAGAGTCCCACAGTGTCCCACAGTGTCCCAGTGTCCCACAGAGTCCCACAGTGTCCCACAGTGTCCCCCAGTGTCCCCCAGTGTCCCCCAGTGTCCCACAGAGTCCCACAGTGTCCCACAGTGTCCCACAGTGTCCCCCAGTGTTCCACAGTGTCCCCCAGTGTCCCACAGTGTCCCACAGTGTCCCACAGTGTCCCCCAGTGTCCCCCAGTGTTCCACAGTGTTCCACAGTGTCCCACAGTGTCCCACAGTGTCCCACAGTGTCCCACAGTGTCCCACAGAGTCCCACAGAGTCCCACAGTGTCCCACAGTGTCCCACAGTGTCCCACAGTGTCCCACAGGCTGAGACTCTTTACTCTCCGTGTTAAATGGAACAATGTTTTCCCGATCGGAATAAATCTAATCTTTTCTCTTTTCCTCCTCCTGGACATTTCATGCTTCAAAAATAACACCGACAAACGATAATAAACTAAGCTAAAACCTATAAATAATGTACTGTGTGTTAAAGCTGAGGTACTTAACGCTCAAAACTCTATATATATATAAAATAATCAATGTTCTAAAACTGCTGACACTGCAAAAAGGGGGAAAAGTAATTAAAAAGTTGCTCAGATTCGGCTGCACTGTCTGTATTCTCTTTCACTGATTTGTTTTACATAAGTGAAAGCTGTATGTTTGTTTATGTTAAAATGTAAATAAAGTTCAGGGAAAGAAGTAAAAAAATGGCCTTAAATTTGGCAAAATGGGACAAAGCAAAATTATCTTGTTTTAAAAAAGATACAGAAATATCTCCTTTGGAATGAGGAGTTTTAAGACAGAATGTGTCAGATTAAGATAAATCACTCGATTAAAGCAGTTATGAACTCATATTTTTGCATTTTTTTTCAGATAGAAAAGAGAAAAAGCTCACAGGGTTTTTGTTTGTCATGGTTGAGTTTGTACGAAAATGAAGACGGTGTATTTTATTTGATTTTTTCACAACATTATTTACTTTATTTAACCAAAAACGCGGTGAATACAAAAACTTTACACAAACATAGGGACCACAGAGAGATCACGGAGACCCCACAGACCACTGAGAGACCACAGAGAGACCAGAGAGAGACCACTGAGAGACCAGAGAGAGACCAGAGAGAGACCAGAGAGAGACCAGAGAGAGACCAGAGAGAGACCAGAGAGAGACCAGAGAGAGACCAGAGAGAGACCAGAGAGAGACCAGAGACCACTGAGAGACCAGAGAGAGACCAGAGAGAGACCAGAGAGAGACCAGAGAGAGACCAGAGAGAGACCAGAGAGAGACCACTGAGAGACCACTGAGAGACCACTGAGAGACCAGAGAGAGACCAGAGACCACTGAGAGACCAGAGAGAGACCAGAGAGAGACCAGAGAGAGACCAGAGACCACTGAGAGACCAGAGAGAGACCAGAGAGAGACCAGAGAGAGACCAGAGAGAGACCAGAGAGAGACCAGAGAGAGACCAGAGACCAGAGAGGGACCAGAGAGAGACCAGAGAGAGACCAGAGAGGGACCAGAGAGAGACCAGAGACCACAGAGAGACCAGAGAGAGACCACTGAGAGACCAGAGAGAGACCAGAGACCACTGAGAGACCAGAGAGAGACCAGAGAGAGACCAGAGACCACTGAGAGACCAGAGAGAGACCAGCGAGAGACCAGAGAGGGACCAGAGAGAGACCAGAGACCACAGAGAGACCAGAGAGAGACCACTGAGAGACCAGAGAGAGACCAGAGAGAGACCAGAGAGAGACCAGAGACCACAGAGAGAGACCAGAGAGAGACCACGGAGAGACCACACAGACCACAGAGAGACCAAAGAGAGACCAGACCTCACAGACCTCACATTATCCACAGAAATGCAGGTAGTTTGTCAAGAAATAATGATATTATTTAAAGTATTTGACGTCTTTCGGCCTCGGAGCCTTTTGTAGAATCAAACATTTCTTTGATGAATGAAACAGAAACCTCGTCCGCTCAGAGAACTGTGACTTTTGCATCTGTTTTGGTTTCACTCATTCATAGAAACAACATTTTCAGTTCTTCAAAGAAAAGTCTGGAGAATCCTCAACTTGAACTGTATTTTTCTACTTGTGAATGACATGAGTCACATTTATATATAACGCACATTCACAAACCAGGGTCACACAAAGTACTTCACAATGTGGCGTTTTCCATTTAATCCACAGTTAACCCTCGAGGCGCCAAGATGTGGTAATGTTACTATGTTTTTACTATTTTTACCATTTCCCTTTGAGTTGTGTTTGTGCGTTTATGTCCTAGTGAGTTTCATGTCTGTCAGTTAGAAAAAAATACATTTCACGACATGATTTTAATCCATAACTGCCACCACCGTGTGACATCATATGCAAAATAGATGGGTCATTCTAATCCCTACACAAACTTTGGGCCATCCTTAATATTTCTCTAATTTACATTACGCCTCTGTTTCTGATCACATTTTAGTCATAGCCGTTCGAAATTAAGACGTTGTTTTAGGAGAGAACCTCTGGCGCCTAAAAGGTCAATGTCAGATACACTGCTCTGTCCCAAAAGGAGAGGAACCACTATAAGGGCAGACATTTTTACTGAAGTAGATTCAGGACCTATGGAGTCTATATAGAGTCAAAAGCAGAAAAAAAACGACAGACAATAATTTGAGCAGAAGTCATGTCCTTTTTGATATTTCAAAGGGTTGAATGTAATTGCTCTGTTAGTGGTCAAGTAAAGTCAATACAATTACAACCCAAGTTTCCAGAAACCTCTCTTCTGTGAGACGTGCTGCTCTTAAGCACTGGTTACTGATTGAATCCACCTGCTGGAGTTTATTCCAATGCAATGTTTTCTAGTATCGCCCTCAATACCAACAGTACATTTCTCTGAGGACTTTACAAAACCCTTGAATTCAGCAAAACAGACATTAGCTAAAGTCTCCAGTGTGCACAAGACAAGTACATACAGAAAATATATCAAACAGTCCATAAAGAGCAGAGACAATGTCCATAAAAGTTGTTGAATGTGTCTTGGATCATCTCTGCTGTCGTTATGTCAGAGCCTCCTGCATCCTCAAAGAACAAATCTAATCCCAGTGGGAAAAGTGAGAAACCTCGGGGAGACCCACATTGACAGGGATCTGGTCCCACGGACGGATCCAGGACTCAGGCTACAAGGTTTAGCATGACATAGTAGAAAATCTGTCTATTTTTGTATCTGCTTTCAAATGTAAAGTGCCATTTTTACAGAGCCAAAACCAGCTACATTTCATCTACCAACCTGGCAACCCAAATGAGAGCTTAATCTGATAATCTGCTTCAAAACCATAAACAAATCATGTCCACAGTTTTTTTAATAACTCCGCTTTAAACTTTTGCTGAGAAAAGCGCTGCTACGGTTCTACACGTGACCTGTTCTCTGGCGACCTGTTCTCAGAAGCCCCCATGACCCGGCAACGGATGAAGCGGAAGAAAATAGATGGATAGACACTGTCTCTTTGTTATTTTGTGATTTTGCTGAACCTGAAGCATTCCTCCATCCACAGTGGAACTATTCGTCAGGAGAATCTAAACTGGAAACTCCTCCCAGCGGCGAATGGCACCTAATATTTCAACATTAAAGTGAAAGGAACAAAAACAGTTCACGCCACATGGTTCTTACCACATGGTTTGTCCACATCAAGACATAAACCTTGCCCAAAGGAAAACTCTTTTTAAAGCAGACTAATTCCAAACAAAACGTCCTCCTCTTTTTCATAATCTTTCTCCAAATCTGATAATTCTGACGGAGAAACCACTCTGGGTTTTCAGCCGTGATGGGGTCGCGGCCCACAGCGGGTCCTTGTTCTCGGAGTCTCCTTCTGTCAGACCGGAGCAGGAGTTATGGCGTGAGATTGAGGCTCCTGGAAACACCTGCTGCATTAGCTCATGTCTGTGCTGCTCTCTGCTCCTCTCGTTTACAGTAGAACAGACACAGATGCACATGTGCAGCGACCCAAACACGCATGCAATGGAACATCCACTCTACTGTTGCATGCAGCGCTCAGGAGTACTTCACACACGCAGTACTTTACAGGTTTGCATTACTCTGTTCCACTGCGAGTCTATAAAAGTAGGTGTTAATTGTCTGGTGATCTGAACTGTTTTTTACTTTGAGTGAAATCTGAATCACTCCAAAATAAACTGGACAATCGTCAAATCTTACTTCTAGTGATAATGAAATAAATGTTTGTACCTAATAATTCTTTAATACTATGTAGTTTATGGATGTACAGGAGAATCTCAGAGCGGCTCAAAACCATTCTTAAAAAGTAGATGCCTTTCAAAAAAAGTGTATTGAACTTTGAGGACATAATTGTTACATGTAGGACGTTGTTGGAAGAAACAGGACAGAGACTATTTAATGGTCGAGAATCTGACTATAATCAATTGCTAATATAGATTATACAATACTGTATATAATGTACACAATAGGATTCAATAACTGCACAGAAACTGGGCGTTTTGGACGTACAGTAGTTTGGTGAAGGTGTTGCTGCTTCCTCACAACAGAAGTAGCTTTGACTCAGACAGAACCAGTCCGTGTCATCGCAGCCACATGTGGTCTCCGCCACACGCAGTCTCCGCCACACGCAGACGCAGCCACACGCAGTCGCAGCCACACGCAATCGTAGCCACATGCAGTCGCAACCACATGCAGTCGCAGCCACACGCAATCGTAGCCACACGCAGTCGCAGCCACATGCAGTCGCAACCACATGCAGTCTCCGCCACACGCAGTCTCCGCCACACGCAGTCGCAGCCACACGCAGTCGCAGCCACACGCAATCGTAGCCACACGCAGTCGCAGCCACAGCCACATGCAGTCGCAGCCACATGCAGTCGCAGCCACACGCAGTCGCAGCCACATGCAGTCGCAGCCACACGCAGTCGCAGCCACATGCAGTCGCAGCCACACGCAGTCGCAGCCACACGCAGTCGCAGCCACACGCAGTCGCAGCCACACGCAGTCGCAGCCACACGCAGTTGCAGCCACAGCCACATGCAGTCGCAGCCACATGCAGTTGCAGCCACATGCAGTCGCACGCAGTCTCCGCCACATGCAGTCTCCGCCACATGCAGTCTCCGCCACACGCAGTCTCCGCCACACGCAGTCTCCGCCACACGCAGTCTCCGCCACACGCAATCGTAGCCACACGCAGTCGCAGCCACAGCCACATGCAGTCGCAGCCACATGCAGTCGCAGCCACACGCAGTCGCAGCCACACGCAGTTGCAGCCACACGCAGTCGCAGCCACACGCAGTCGCAGCCACAGCCACACGCAGTCGCAGCCACACGCAGTTGCAGCCACAGCCACATGCAGTCGCAGCCACATGCAGTTGCAGCCACATGCAGTCGCACGCAGTCTCCGCCACATGCAGTCTCCGCCACATGCAGTCTCCGCCACATGCAGTCTCCGCCACATGCAGTCGCAGCCACAGCCACATGCAGTCTCAGCCACATGCAGTCGCAGCCACAGCCACATGCAGTCGCAGCCACAGCCACATGCAGTCTCCGCCACATGCAGTCTCTAGCATGACATAGTAGAAAATCTGTCTATTTTTGTATCTGCTTTCAAATGTATAGTGCCATTTTTACAGAGCCAAAACCAGCTACATTTCATCTACCAACCTGGCAACCCAAATGAGAGCTTAATCTGATAATCTGCTTCAAAACCATAAACAAATCATGTCCACTGTTTTTTTAATAACTCCGCTTTAAACTTTTGCTGAGAAAAGCGCTGCTACGGTTCTACACGTGACCTGTTCTCTGGCGACCTGTTCTCAGAAGCCCCCATGACCCGGCAACGGATGAAGCGGAAGAAAATAGATGGATAGACACTGTCTCTTTGTTATTTTGTGATTTTGCTGAACCTGAAGCATTCCTCCATCCACAGTGGAGGAATCTCCACTGTGGAGATTCCGCCACATGCAGTCTCCGCCACATGCAGTCGCAGCCACATGCAGTCTCCGCCACATGCAGTCTCCGCCACACGCAGTCTCCGCCACATGCAGTCGCGGCCACACGCAGTCGCAGCCACACGCAGTCGCAGCCACACGCAGTCGCAGCCACAAGCAGTCTGAGCCACATGCAGTCGCAGCCACATGCAGTCGCAGCCACATGCAGTCGCAGCCACACGCAGTCGCAGCCACACGCAGTCTCAGCCACATGCAGTCGCAGCCACAGCCACATGCAGTCGCAGCCACACGCAGTCGCAGCCACACGCAGTCTCCGCCACATGCAGTTGCAGCCACATGCAGTCGCACGCAGTCTCCGCCACATGCAGTCTCAGCCACATGCAGTCTCCGCCACATGCAGTCACACGCAGTCGCAGCCACACGCAGTCGCAGCCACACGCAGTCGCAGCCACACGCAGTCGCAGCCACACGCAGTCGCAGCCACATGCAGTCGCAGCCAGATGCAGTCGCAGCCACACGCAGTCGCAGCCACATGCAGTCACAGTGTACAGTATATCTATAGAGTGAAGGAGTGAGAGTGGTAATTGCCCACTGTCTGTTCCCTGTGTTTTGGAGGTGTCGAGGGACCACCCCCGCAGCGCTGCAGCAGAGCGCGCTGCCCGTCTCTCGCCGGAGCGGGTAATGGGGAGAAAACACCGCCACTAAAAGCCCATGGCGTCCCAACAACCGCCACTCCAACTACACGCTGCACGGTGGGAGCAAAACACAGCCGCCAGCACCAGTGACTGATGAAGAGCCTAAAGATAGACTCATTTCTCTCCTTTTGTCTCGGGCTAAACTCCGGAGCTAGAGGCAGCAGTCTCAGAAATAACTGTTTTGTTATTCTTATAGAAAACTGTAAAATGTAAGCTAGCATTTTTAACCTGAGCTGGGTGTAGTGGAGGCGGTGGTTTATGAAAATACAGCATTATATAAAATGGGTGTCAATACATTTACACTTGATGTAGGAGTGGAATATATCTGGAAATTGATGGAAGAACTAATGTAAACAAAACGACTGGTAAGTTCTGTGTGTCTTAGTGAAACCAAAGTTGTTAAAAAGGTCTTTTCCGAAGTCGAGAAGCCAAATAATTGCTGTATTAAGAATATTTCATAGTCATTTTATACAAGTCTCATCCAGTCAGTAAAGAATGTGGACATCTCACTACATGTGTCTCTTTTCTGCCGTGGAAATGAATGGAAAGATAAAATAAGATGGTTATTAATTATTCTGTACGTGGCTTTTAATAACTTAATGTCCGCCTGACACCAGATGGAAACAAGCTTCAGGACCAACTCTGACGTACCGTATAAGTCGTACCAGTCAAAAATGCATGATAAAGAAGGAAAAAAAACATAAGTAGCTCTAGAAAATAATTAGCAGCTTTTGGGGAAATGTAGGCAGTTAAAAAATAAAAACAGTACAGAGAAAAACAGCTGAATTAGTGTCGGTTCTGTGAGGCATAAAGAAGAAACTGAGACCGTCCGGGTTTGTTAACGTCAGATATAAGTGAGTAATGTTTAATTAGACCAGATGATCAAAGCACTTTACAATTGTTTTTTTGTTTTTTTTACGTTAAGTGTCAAATAACTTCAGCACATGTACATTTCTCCAGTGTGAGATCAATAAAGAACATTTACAAGTTTAACAAAGAATCAGTGTCTTTCAATCACTAGATCCAGTTAAATCTTCCTTCGTGTCACGTCCGAACAACTCCAGGTACATAAAATATCCATCCATCCATTTTCTTCCCCTTAAAGCCTAGTGTATACTTGTACGGCGCTGCTTACGTTAGCGGTGGACCTCCGCAAGCACAATTTAATTTATACTCCTTGCGCAGTTTTAAGGAGAATATTGTAATCCCACAACCAACCACATGATGGCGATCTCACAGGAGTTGCTTGAGAAACCAAAGCGGTCTCATTTACGCTGCTTCTTTCTCCTCTTCAGAGCAAAAACATGAACAAACCGAGCTGTTTGAGATCATTACATGTGTTTCTACTGTAGGTTTATGTGACTGTTCTAAACTCATCGTTTCAACTCATTTAACTGTGATGCTGTGAATAAAGACACAGTTCTGTTGGAAACATAGTTATTATTAAAGTGTATTCATCACAAACAGCAAAACAAAAAGTGGTAAATATCTGAGGCAAACATGAACTATTTATAAGTACAGGAGGAATGGAACAGACGCAGCTACGATTCAAACAGACAGGAACAGTGCAAAAGAAACGACTGCACAGTTTATAAGTTATATATATGTTAGATAGTCCACAGTCTCCTGCATATCAGGCTCTGAGCCCAAACTGCTTTTCCTTTGGTTCCTTTGAAGCTTGAAGCTGTCTGCTCCATAGTCCCTCGTCCATGCTCCTGCAGCTGCTCCGTGCTTCCTTCCAATACACCCATACAGGGACCAATCACAGCGGAGCTTCCTTGCGGCGACCCTTACGTAGTTAGAAAATGTTGATGCTGCGCGGCAGGCGACGTAAGGGCCTTGTGGTGACCAACGCGTTGCGCAAGTGACGTCACGGTCACGTCACCTCCGTAAGCTCCGCGCCACGTGATTATACACTAGGCTTAATCCATTTCCGGGTCGGGGGGTGGCAGTCAGAGCCCCTCACTGATCCTCCTGCAGGTGCTGAGTCCACAGGAGCTGAGATCTTTCAGTGGGGGCTTCAGGCAAAGTGGGGTTAAGTCTCTTGCCCAAGGACAAAACGACAGCAGTCATCAGTGGGAGTCGTGAAGTAGGTTTTACGGTGGGCTTGAACTCACAGCCTTCAGGCCTAAAGGCCAATGCTCTACACACTGTCGCCCTAAATAAATAAAATATATAATTTAATAACTTCCCACATAAGTCGCAGCCTCGGCCAAACTATGACGAAAACTGCAATTTAATAAAAAACATGGTATTTACATCATGAATGTGTACTGCTCCATTCAAATAATACATTAAACTAAACTTTGACCAAACGACTCAGGGCGCCATGTGACGGTGGCTTCTGTGACGGCGCCGAAAGGAAACATGGAACGCACTAAACACGATCGTAAAACCGTAACACAAAGTCTGCTCCGAGACACATCGTCCAAACTCCCATGAGCCGCAACCGGAAAAGTCCTCACCCTCGAGATACAGTTCTGCAGAATGCTACAGTGTTGTGCAAAAGTATTCACACCCCATGAACTCATCTACATTTGTCACAAAGAGCCTCAGATCAGTGTCTGACCACGACGCCGTGTCTTGGTAGGTTTGCAGTTGCACCAAACGCTTCCCCAGATGATGGACTACACTCTGCTCTGATCTTAGAAAATCTACGTAAGACCAAAACATGCTTTAAAGATGAAGATATAGAGATCCTTTATCTGTCTCTCAGAGCGGGGAAATGCCAGTGTTGCATCAGCAGTCACAAAACAGTAGAATGAGGAGCACACAGCACAAAATAACACTAAACGAAAAAAAAAAAAAACTTCTCTCTGACCTCTCTGTTTCTTGGAATAAATAATCTTTTCAAACAGAACAGCTGTAATCGTTCTGAGATTAGATCCCACTCAGAGGCACCGCAGAAACAGAGAAACGGAGGCTAAATACTTCAACAAACTTTGAGGTGTTTTACAAAGAAAATAAATCTGTTTCCACTTCACATTTGTGGGTCGTGACTTCACCAAATGTAGAAAAATGACTTGAGTATGAATACTTCATCAAGCCACTGAATCATACGAGACCCAGACCCTGACGTACATGTAGGAAATGACCATGGACCAGAGTTTACACATGGTAAGACCAGACGTACATGTAGGAAATGACCATGGACCAGAGTTTACACATGGTAAGACCAGACGTACATGTAGGAAATGACCATGGACCAGAGTTTACACATGGTAAGACCAGACGTACATGTAGGAGATGATCATGGACCAGAGTTTACACATGGTAAGAGCAGACGTACATGTAGGAAATGATAATGGACCAGAGTTTACACATGGTAAGACCAGACGTACATGTAGGAAATGATCATGGACCAGAGTTTACACATGGTAAGAGCAGACGTACATGTAGGAGATGATCATGGACCAGAGTTTACACATGGTAAGAGCAGACGTACATGTAGGAAATGATAATGGACCAGAGTTTACACATGGTAAGACCAGACGTACATGTAGGAAATGATCATGGACCAGAGTTTACACTTGGTAAGAGCAGACGTACATGTAGGAGATGATCATGGACCAGAGTAAATCCAGGCAGTGTCCAAACTATAAATCCTGTTTGTTCTGGACATACCCACAGCAGTTGGCACATTTCGCGGCTCACTTCAGCTGAAAAATGGCCACATCCTGATGGTCCAGAGGTGCCACATATTTTTAGCCCTGATGTCCGGCGTCCCGCTGCAGGACACGTGGATGGATGAGGCGTCCGCTGCGGCTGCGTCACAGAAATAACTTTGCTGACCAGTCTGACCTCTGCCTCTCACCAGCGTCCTGCACAGAGCTCTATTTGCAGCTTCAGATTCCCGCCGAGGTGACAGTGACGAGACAGTCCCACAAAACTGATGCCGCTTGCTCTTTTTGCTTTTCCCCTCACACTTCCCTGACGCCAACACACACTGGGCCCGGGGTCAAGGGTCAGCGAGGGCAGTGTCATGACATACTTTCACAGAACCTTGGTTAAACTCTGGAATTGTATGTTGTTAATTCTTATGTATTTTTCTGCCTTTAGGAACGACAGATGAAAACGATCTTTGAAGCTATAACCAGCAAATTTATATTTGTTTTATTCTGATGTTCATTAATGTGCATTGTGCCTTTAAAAATTAATACATTACAACAACAAAAAACACTGCATGTTGAGAGTATATGTGTTTGATGATTTACTGGAAATTCAATTTGTTTTTGTATCGCCCTAAATCACAACAGGAGATCTCTCAGAGGAATTGCCAAGCCTTCAACACCCAGGACCCAGGACTTAGGACCCAGGACTTAGGACCCAGGACTTAGGACCCAGGACTTAGGACCCAGGACTTAGGACCCAGGACTTAGGACCCAGGACTTAGGACCCAGGACTTAGGACCCAGGACTTAGGACCCAGGACCCAGGACTCAGGACCCAGGACTCAGGACCCAGGACTCAGGACCCAAGACCCAGGACTCAAGACCCAGGACTCAAGACCCAGGACTCAAGACCCAGGACTCAAGACCCAGGACTCAAGACCCAGGACTCAAGACCCAGGACTCAAGACCCAGGACTCAAGACCCAGGACTCAAGACCCAGGACTCAAGACCCAGGACTCAAGACCCAGGACTCAAGACCCAGGACTCAAGACCCAGGACTCAAGACCCAGGACTCAAGACCCAGGACTCAAGAACCCAGGACTCAAGACCCAGGACTCAGGACCCAGGACTCAGGACCCAGGACTCAGGACCCAGGACTCAGGACCCAGGACTCAAGACCCAGGACTCAAGACCCAGGACTCAAGACCCAGGACTCAAGACCCAGGACTCAAGACCCAGGACTCAAGACCCAGGACTCAAGACCCAGGCCCTATAGACATGCAACTCAACCCCAGAAAGAAAAACCCTGGGACCTTTTCCCTGGAGGCATGAGCCCAAACCACTCTGGGTCCACCACAACCACCACTACCACTATCACCGATACTCAAGAAGTTCATTCAGATCCACACAAACTTAAACCAAATGAAACCCAGGTGTAATAATATCCAGTGAGATGAGATTCTGGAAAAGCCGGAGTGGACCGTGATTACTCATGATTGAGCGTCCGTGGCCACGAGCTCCATGACCTATTCACACACGGCCATGAATATGAGTTTTTGGGAAAGAAAAGCCTCAGGTCCAGTAGATATAATTGACTGATGGGAGAAAACCAAGCGGAAACTAACTCTGAGGAATAACGGAGAGAGATTTCTGAGGTTACTCTGTCGGTGGAATGAGGATTTTTAGTTTGACAAGAGGAAACCAATGTGTTCGAGAAGTTCATTAAAAGGGTTAAGTCTCAAACCAGTGGGATGTTTATATTATTGCCACTCATAAAGAAGCGACAGACTAACGACCTGAAAGGGGATGAAAACACCAACGGGTCGTTAGGAAAGCTCGTCAGTGTCTGAGGAAACGAAAGAATTTACCACAAAGTCTAAGATTCTGCTTCTATTGAGAGACCAGAGAGAGAGACCAGAGAGAGAGACCAGAGAGAGAGACCAGAGGGAGAGACCAGAGAGAGAGACCAGAGAGAGAGACCAGAGAGAGACCAGAGAGAGACCAGAGAGAAAGCAGGGAGACACCAGAGAGAGCAGAGAAAGACCAGAGAGAGACCAAAGAGAGAGACCAAAGAGAGAGACCAGAGAGAGAGACCAGAGAGAGACCAGAGAGAGACCATGAGAGAGATGTGGTCTGTCTGTTCTGCTCTTTAATAAACCCAGAAACGTGTCATTTTATCCACCTCCATCTTCACATCCAAAAATCCTCTCCTGCATAAAACAGGCTCAGAACTTTCAAAATGAGGTCGAAACTCATCAACCAAGTGAAATGTTTACTTTTTAAATCGTGTTTTAACATATTCGTGCCTTGGTTTAGAGAAGGAATGAGACATGACCAACACAGAACACGGAGGTCCGTTGTCACAATGGTTCCTTGGAATATTCTGACTATTTAAAAAGTGAATCAAAAACAGCCCTTCATCTTGTTTCATTTATTTTCTGTATCATCTACAGCCTGTGTCAAAGTCGAGGCCCGCGAGCTCAGTCCGGCCCATAAATGAATGATCTTGGACCCTGGATGATATTAGATTAGTTTTAGAACCGTCAGCACAGAGACTTATGAACATTTTGGATTGTTCATTAAATGTTCAGGAAATATGTGTTTTCTTTTTGAAGGAAGTTTGTTCTTGAGCCCGTTGGAAAATGTTTTCACTTGAAATGACGGACAGAGCTACAAAAAATATGGAAAACTAATTTAATCATTCAATGATCTCCGTTCCACTGCGTGAGATCTCAGGCTCTAAAGGTTTTATGCAGTCTCATTTGTTCAGTGCTTTAGGGATGTACGAGATATACGCATCACTCATGGTTCACATCAACTTGATCTCCCATGAGCCTTTGCACTTGCTGCATCAAGTTCGCAGCATTAACCCATGGATCTATAATAATAACTGGATAGGGTATTACTAGCTTATAGCTGTTCCACCCGTGGCCACAGGGGGCGCTGTGGTACTGCAGACTAAATTCACGAGGGCTACCCAGAAAAAAGTCCCATAGAACTCAATGTAAACTAAAACAGCTCGACCTCAGCTGACTAAGAACCTGACTAAGAACCTGACTGTGAACCTGACTGTGAACCTGACAGAGAACCTGACAGAGAACCTGACAGAGAACCGGACAGAGAACCGGACAGAGAACCTACAGCTTTCATAAAGATCAGATTTTGTGGGGATTTTAGTGTCCCTTGTCATCCTGAACTTTTTTCTTTAAATCCACACTTTACTGCCACAAACTCTGCTCCTTTCCTTCCCGCTCTGACTCCGCTCTGCTGCTGCTCTGATCAGCTCTGATTGGTCAGAATGCTGCCCTCTGATTGGTCAGAGCGGCCGAGCCCCTCTGTGCACGTGCATGAGAGCCACACACGCGTATTTGGCGCAAAGCATCATGGGAGCTCGTCCACTGCACAGAACCGGGAGGACCAGACGATGCCCAAATACAGACGAGTTCCTCTGATGTGTCAGCGCCCGTGAAGTCCCATGACCTACTGAGCACAAGCCGTTCATTTGAACAGGACGCCATCTTGGATCACCGTGGCTGGTATGAACCAGAACAAAATCCTCGGCGACAGAAAAGAAGCATTTTACATTTGTGTAGTTGTAGCAGATTGTGTTGGATCTAGTTTTGTTGTTGACGTTAGCACAGTTGTAATGTTTGTTGTTCTTCTGTTTTCCTCCAGCTGTGATTTACACTGAGACAATAATTAATGTATTTAACTATTCAACAATAAATAAGGAACCTTCTTAAATGTACATTGATTTGTGCTTCATGTGTAATATTGTTTAACATTATGTCATTAGACAAGATTCATTACGGGCCATATTTTTTATTTTCACCAACCATAAGCGAGAAGACAATGCCAGAGAATAAGTATTTAACTGTGGCTGTAGTATCAGACTTTGACGTCCCTGGTCTCCTGCTTCTATCTTTAATCTACAGTAAGAAGAAAAGTTGGTGTTTGAGAAAAGCAGCAGCCCTCGCCTCCATCAGAAAACATCCTCCTCGAGTTAGATGCAGGTCGTTCTGGATGGTTCTGGCTCCGACGTCTCGCTGCTGGACAGACGGGCTCATGGCGGCGGTCAGAGCCAGACACGGTCACACAAAGTCATCCTTTCATCTGCACCGTCTCAGACACAACAACTCAACTTTACTCAAGTCAAACTTTCTACAAACACTTCCATTTGCCTCCACTGAGTCCATCTGGGGCTGGTTACTCCTCTCACAATGTCTTTTAGCGTTTATGCAACAATAACACTTCTGCTTTTCCCACGTCTATTTCATATCATTTATCCCAAATTCCTTCTGATGCATATCCACAAATATTTTATATGTTTACGGTTTAACATGATTACTTTTATATTGTTATCCAAACACCAGAGCCTCCGTCTTGTGTTCATTTAATGTAAACCCTGAACAAGTCACTACTTTTGTTTTTATCACCTCATCTTTGTCGCTAGAGCATAAAACACAAACTTAAATAAGCGTTTGAACTTGAAATACTGTAATTCTAGGGCGACTGAATGCAATTTTCACATAAAGCAAAACAATGCTCTGGAAACGGCTCACTATCAGTGTTGCCAACTTAGCGACTTTGTCGCTAGATTTAGCGACTTTTCAGACCCCTATAGCGACTTTTTTTCAAAAAAGCGACTAGCGACAAATCTAGCGACTTTTTCTGGTGTTATTGGCGACTTATCTGGTGTTTTGGCGACTTATCTGGTGTTTTGGCGACTCGTGAAGCACGTATTGTTCTGCTGTCCTCAACGTGAGCCCCTCCCCCGTCCCAAAGCACTTACAGGCGGCCAGTCTCACAGTAGCCTTGCGCAGCAGTCCCAGCTACAGTCTATGGGCGGAGCAGAGAGAGAGAGAGGAGACTCAAAAGCACAGGAAGTTTTCAGGCTGCTGCAGACTGAACTTCAGCTCCACCACCACCACACATCCAAAGCTCCCCGGCCACTCCTACCACCGCCACCCCCCACTACCCCCCACTCCATCCGCGGCAGCTCTGTCCGTGACTCTGTTTTCTCTCAGTAGTGGGTCACATTAAATCATTTGTTATGCCAAACTATGAAAAAAAAAAAAAACTTACAAAAATAAACCTAAGTAACTCTGCCAGAGTGTGTCTTTTGGGTCACTTTGCCGGTCCCAAGCCCGGATAAAGGAGGAGGGTTGGTTGTAGAGCTAGCAATTTCACCCTACATAACAATCTTTTGATTACATTTGCTGTTATAACATTTAACAATACAGGACAAAACTGATGTGTGTAATGTGGATCTAGACAAAGCATTAAAATCATTAAATGTTGTTAATGTTGAAATTATGTTTGTACATTTGTAGTTCTAAACATATTTAGGGTGTTTTTACTCACTTTTGTCTCTCCCACGACCTTATTCCTCTCTCCTACAGCGTCCGTTACAGTTATTTGCAAATGGCAAATTATGCAAATTAGGCGATGACGTCATTTAGCGACTTCTAGCGACTTTTGGGACAGCCAATAGCTACTTTCCTTACTGAGGAGTTGGCAACACTGCTCACTATTTAGCAACAGAAGCGGAGGGTCCAAACAACAGCAGGTCTTCATCGCCACAAACAGCACCATCAGCAGCTGTGAATAATATGGAAAAGTCTGAGGAAGCTACTGTTAGCTTATGTTAGCATGCTCCCGTTAGCATGCTCCCGTTAGCATGCTCCCGTTAGCATGTTCCCGTTAGCATGCTCCCGTTAGCATGCTCCCGTTAGCATGCTCCCGTTAGCATGCTCCCGTTAGCATGTTCCCGTTAGCATGCTCCCGTTAGCATGCTCCCGTTAGCATGCTCCCGTTAGCATGCTCACTCTAGCTGCAGGTGGCTGTAAATAAACCTTGCTGCTAAAACTTTTTTTTTTAATCTAAGCTTTATTCAACCAGGTCAGTCCCATTGAGATTAAGATCCTATTTTTTATTTTTTTTTTGTACTTTATTGTGTCTTTATTTTGCACTGTGAATGTACAGACTTTGTAAACAAAGAATATATATATATATTATTTTTTTTTCCACATATGTATGGTTTAGTTGAGCATATACACTTATACATTTTTAGAGCACCCATGTGAAATATGTCATTAGTTGCAACAAAAAAAAACAAAAAATACATAAAAAAAATAATAAAATAAAAAATAAAAATAAAAATAGGCAAAATAATTATACAGACAAAATGAGATGCATGAAAGAAAAATAGCCTATATATATGTACATACCTACACACATACACACACACACCCACACACATATACACATACACATATATGCATATGCATGTATACATGTGTACATACATATATGTACATACATACACACACGTACATACATACATGCATATATATCCAAATAGTTAAGTCTAGTGTCATATTATATAATATTTAATTCAATATTCATCATTTTATCCTATTTGTCATGTTCTCATTTTTATTTTTGTTGGAATTTATTTATATATGATGACCATCTTTTGAACACAACATTTTCATATGTCCTTAGATGACTACATTTCTTTTTTTCCATGTTATATATTTGCATAATGAGTTCATGCCGCTATAGTGGGAATTTCCGTTTTCTTCCAATATCTTGTTAATTGTTTGATGGCTGTTATTCTTAGGGTAAAAAAGATGTAGTGGTGTTTTTCCTCCAGACCGTTTGGCTGGATACCAAGCAAGAGCTGTTTTGGTTTCAGGCAAACATTTTGTCCACAGATATGTTTGATCATTGGTATGACCTGATTCCAGTAGATCTGAATTTTGGGGCATGTGTACAGTACGTATATGCACATGGTCTGCCTGTGTTTCACCACAGTCTCTCCAGCAAAATTGTTCAAGATTGGTGCATTTACTGACGTACAGAGGTGTTCTGAAGAATCTGACCAGCAGCTTCCATGCAAACTCCTGCCAAAATGGAAACATCAAATAACAGAACATGTTTCTACAGCCCAAACTCCACTCCTCATCTGTCACAGGGTTTTGGAGGTCCTTTTCCCAAGAGGATTTAATCATATTTACTTCATTATAATATTCATCATTCAGAATATTGTAAATTTGTCTTGTCATTTTTTTATAATTTGAATTCTCATAGACTTTCAGGATGTGTAAAATCAGTTGGTGTGGAGGTTGAGCCGGCTGGGTTTTCCCACTTATGTAGGATCTTGCTTGAAGGTATCTGTAAAAGTGATGAGTTCGGAGATCATACTCCTTTGCTAAATTTTCAAATGTTTCTAAAATTTGGTTCTTAAATAGTTGGTGGAACCTTGTCAGCCCCCGATCCTTCCACAAAGTCTCATCTGTACGATTTGGAGTAAAGTCTGGGTCCTGGCAGATTTCTCTAAGACAGACAGTTTCTGTTGGCTTTATCTTGCATTTTCTACAAATATTTTTCCAAATTTTGCATGTATGATAAATATTTAAGTTTACATTCATTAATCTTTCCACTGGTTGCTCTGAGAAGATATAGGAGGAGAGTGAATCCACCATATCCGCTTCCATACTTTTCCATTTTGGATTCACTTTACGGTTCATCCATGTAAGGATGTATTTGAATTGAGATGCATAATAGTACAGAAGCAAATTTGGTAGACCCAGTCCTCCTCTCTCTCTTTTACTCTGCATACATTTAAGTTTGACCCTTGGTTTTTTGTCGTCCCATATCATTTTTCTTAAGAGGCCATCCCATTCCTTAAAGCATGAATTAAGATCCTATTTTTCAAGGGAGTCCTGGACAAAAGTTACACAGTTACAGACAATTACAGATTCTAAAAACAGTTTCGTCTCAGTCAGATTTATAAGCATTTTATTAAATAAGTTGATATTTTCCGGTCTGTATTTGAGCATAGATTGTCCTCATCCGTCTTTAATCCGTAGGTAACGTACACAACAAAATGAACTCCTAAAAACCGAGAGTTGTGTAGATCTCTTTGTGTGTGTGATGTATCTGAGCTCCACCATCCACTTCTTACAGGGTTCTGTGTCTGTGGCCATATCTTTCCCACTTTGCCTGTGTCACTTCTCCATATTAGATCCGCCCGAGTGCAGAGCAAAGTCAATCGTTCCTAACTCCTTCTGGAGGGCGCCGGGCTCCACCGCCGCTCCCCTTCTGCCTAAACAAACTTTGAAGCCAATCAAAGAAGAGATATTTTGCAGAACAGTCGACCGCAGCAGGTGAATACTTTATTTCTGGGCGACAGATCCACTCAAAGCTGCAGCTAACCGACGGCGTATGATTGATACAGAACGGCGGCAAAATAAACAGAGCGTGACAAATCCAGATTATTGTCTGTGGGCGAGATAAGGTTATAATGAGAAAGTGCATCAGGGGAAATTGATCCTTTTGCAGGAAGCTGTCTGATTTAACAGGGATGCCAGTAATAAGCTCTGGTGTGTCCTGGGACGCAGGTGAAGCCGGCGTGAGGAGGGAGGCCAGGTCTGAGCTAATGTCGAGGAGAGGGCACGGAGGGAATGCTGGGAAATGTCGGGTAATGCACTGATAAAGCTAAATATTATGGCTGTATTATAGTGGCAGGTGTCTAAGTCTGACTCTGCAAAACTGAGACGGTTTCATTTGTAGAGTTTTTATTAAAGGAGCAGTATTTAGAACTCCCACTCTCCCTGACTCAGGTTGCCAGATATGCAGACGAATCCAGCTGGGACCATAACAGCTGAATAGACAAGAGTTTTGTCAACAACAAATCTATAACCAACACCTTTTTCACAAAGATAGAAATCCTGCTTTTATTCCTTGTTTTGTCGTTAATGATTTGAGAATCATAACAAGACCTTTTTTAGTTCTGTGCCACATGGTACTTCACCAGTGAGATTAGCTCCACACGGTGAGTTCTGGCGCCCGGATCACAGACTTTCTGATTGGTGAAACGGTGGAGGGCGGGACATCGAAATGAAAACAATAACAAGATTTAGAGGCTGGAAAAGTAATTTAGAAATTCAAATATCTCTGAACTACTGTTATCAGTTAAAGAAGTATTGGAAAAGAACAGTTTATTATTATGACAGATTAGTGCCCTTTAATGATGACAGATTAGGGCCCTTGACGACAGATAAGGGGCCTTTAATTATGACAGAATATGGCCCTTTAATGATGACAGATTAGGGCCCTTTAATGATGACAGATTAGGGCCCTTTAATGATGACAGATTATGGCCCTTTAATGATGACAGATTATGGCCCTTTAATGATGACAGATTAGGGCCCTTTAATGATGACAGATTAGGGCCCTTTAATGATGACAGATTAGGGCCCTTTAATGATGACAGATTAGGGCCCTTTAATGATGACAGATTAGGGCCCTTTAATGATGACAGATTAGGGCCCTATAATGATGACAGATTAGGGCCCTTTAATGATGACTCGACATGGAAATCTTACTTGTTGCTACTTTAAACAATATACACGGTGAACATTAGACAAAAACCGCTTTAGTTGTAAAATATATTTATTATTTTTTATAATTGAACAACGGCCTTTTCTTGTTTTTCACTTTTCTCACACTGCTTTTTCTTAAGTATTTGTCAAAGTCGGGCCCTTGGAACAATCATAGCATAAAAAAACGGATCAAAATGCATAAAGTCAATGAAATATACAGTCATTTCAAAACAGAGCAGCAGCAAATGTGGCTTTTAAAAGGAAATAAAACCAATAAATAGTACTTAATAGAATCAGTTGCGAGCCGGGGTTGAGGTTTAAAGTTTGTAAAAGTTTGGTTTCTGCTTCTTATAGACCTCGAGTTTGATTCTCTAATTCTCTAAAATGGCAAAATTCAACAGTTTGGTAAAGTCCTCCGAGATAACTACAGCTTTGACTTAGGACGATACAAGAACACATTAAATTGAAGTTTGGTTTCACTTTGGTCAAAAAAATGATTCAAAAAGATGAAGACGTTGGAATAATAAGCTGCATATTCATCTAAATCCCGGTCCCTTCCCACTTGGATGCTAAAGGCGGGAGCAGAGGTGATTATCGGGAGTGGGCGGGTCCACAGTAACATGACTGACACTTGCTCCGGGGCTTTCTGGGACTTATGCTCTGAGTTTTGGTGCTAGATTTTAATTCAGCGAGAGCTTTAGAATATTGTGGGCTGTCTGCATATATCACAGTGCTTTTGGCTCCGTGAAAAGCCGACAGGGAGAGAACAAGTCCGTCACCGCCGCAGTACTCCCACACTTTCTCATACTCCGGGTCCAAGAAGTAATTAGGGATCTGCTGCGAGGCTAAGCTTTTGTAATTGGGACTAATATCTTGGTTACAAAATGACTTAAATCTAAAACGCTTAAACAACTCCTTCTTGGTCCTTCTTTGGTTTTGTAATTAATGCCTTTTCTGAAGCAGCAGATTCAGGAACAAAACACAGTGAAAACCCAAAAAGCCAAATGAAAGATTCAAGATTCTTTTCTACAGGGACATTGTTTTGAGACGTTTCACAAAGAGCAGGAGTCTCCAACCTGTGGCCCGGGAGCTGCCAGTAGCTCGCCAGGTAGCTACCCAAAAGACTCTGAGTTTCACACATGAATTCTTACATCTATAGTAGTTATTAAATATCTATAGTAAGTATAAATGTGGAGTAAACAGTGTTGTGGTGTATTGTATAGATGTGTTCTCTTGCCATATACAGACTTTTATTGTGAATGCAAAAAGGAGTAGCTCTCTGCTTCTTCTGTAGTGTAACAGTAGCTCTCTGGGTAACACTTCATATTAGCCCTCATTAATTAGCAGCTAATTTAGTGTAAATTAGTGCATCCTAACCCTGATCCTCGTCCTAACTCACATGGGAAAGTGTCAGTTAGTAGTTAGTTAGATGTTAAAGAACGTCATGGAGAATAAGGACTGAATAAGTGCTTAATAAATACCTATTAAGAGATTATTAACCATGAATTAATTTGCTGTTAGTTAGTGAGGGATAATCTAAAGTGTGACCGCTCTGATTGAAACAGGTTGGAGACTAGAGCTTTTGCTAAACTTGAACTCACGGCTTCCACTGGCTTTGAAATGGCGTTGTGTTTTAGAAATTACATAAATATGCAGAATATTACACAATATATTATTAATTTGTCCATTGTAAAAGCAAGCTAACATGGCTACTCTTAATAGTAATTCTCTAAGGCAAGCTCTGACCATGAATACTATAAAATTGGCTCAGAAATTGCACAGTATTGCTTTTTACGTAGTTCTCTGCCTCTTTAGACCCGAGAAAGCATCTTTCCAGGTGAAATAAAAGGTTGTAGTCTGTGTTTTAGATGCAGAGCTGTTGGAATCATCAGGTCACCGCTGACACAGGCACAATGCTAAGCTAATCGCTAAAACAGATAAGGATGAGGCGGAGCAGAGGTGCCCGGGCAGGAAATGGTGCACAGATTGCATGTTTCCGCTCGGTCCCATCTCCCAGGGCCTCTGCGACTCCTTCCTGATGTGCTTTTAATTATTTATCCAGCATCTATTGGACAATGTGGGAGCAGACTCTTCGCTGCACTGCTCCATTGGCTCCGCGACAACAACGGAAACCAAAAGGAAACAGCACGACCAGCTCTGTCTCTTCTGGGGCTTCTTTCTTTGTGTGAATCTCTGTCGTGATTCTGGAAACACTTCGCTGCTACCTCCATCCACAGCGTTTACACACCTTCATTTACTCAGGTGTTTTTGGTCTCTCTGGTCTCTCTCTGGTCTCTCTCTCTGGTCTCTCTCTCTCTGGCCTCCCTGGTCTCTTTCAGGTCTCTCTCTCTGGTCTCTCTCGCTGGTCTCTCTCCCCGGTCTCTCTCTCTGGTCTCTCTCTCTGGTCTCTCTCTCTGGTCTCTCTCTCTGGTCTCTCTCTCTGGCCTCCCTGGTCTCTTTCAGGTCTCTCTACCCGGTCTCTCTCCCTGGTCTCTTTCAGGTCTCTCTCCCCGGTCTCTCTCTCTGGTCTCTCTCTCTCTCTGGTCTCTCTCTCTCTCTGGTCTCTCTCTCTGGTCTCTCTCTCTGGTCTCTCTCTCTCTCTGGTCTCTCTCTCTCTCTGGTCTCTCTCTCTCTGGCCTCCCTGGTCTCTTTCAGGTCTCTCTCTCTGGTCTCTCTCGCTGGTCTCTCTCCCCGGTCTCTCTCCCTGGTCTCTTTCAGGTCTCTCTCCCCGGTCTCTCTCTCTGGTCTCTCTCTCTCTCTGGTCTCTCTCTCTCTGGTCTCTCTCTCTGGTCTCTCTCTCTGGTCTCTCTCTCTCTCTGGTCTCTCTCTCTCTCTGGTCTCTCTCTCTTCTCTGGTCTCTCTCTCTCTCTGGTCTCTCTCTCTCTCTGGTCTCTCTCTCTCTCTGGTCTCTCTCTCTCTCTGGTCTCTCTCTCTGGTCCTCCGTCCACAGCCAGCCTTTGCACACCTTCATTTACTAAGATGTTTTTATGACGACAAAATTGGCAAACGAGATATTTTAAATAATAAGATATGAGGGAAGAAGCTGGAACATGGCGTTTCCAGGAGCCAGAAAAGTCAGTGATTATTCTAAGACTTAGTTTAAAAGTCTGAATACAAAAAAAACCTCCAGAACAGACAGATCTCAGTTCTCTCTCTCTCTGGTCTCTCTCTCTCTCTGGTCTCTCTCTCTCTGGTCTCTCTCTCTCTGGTCTATCTCTCTGGTCTCTCTCTCCCTGGTCTCTCTCTCTCTGGTCTCTCTCTCTCTGGTCTCTCTCTCTCTGGTCTCTCTCTCTCTGGTCTCTCTCTCTCTGGTCTCTCTGGTCTCTCTCTCTCTGGTCTCTCTCTCTCCCTGGTCTCTCTCTCTGGTCTCTCTCTCTGGTCTCTCTGGTCTCTCTCTCTCTGGTGTCTCTCTCTCCCTGGTCTCTCTCCCTGGTCTCTCTCTCTGGTCTCTCTCTCTGGTCTCTCTCTCTGGTCTCTCACTCTCATGTCTTTGTGTGAATCTCTGTAGTGATTTTACCGCCGTCCACAGCCAACGTTTGCACACCTTAATTTACTTAGATGTTTTTTTGACGACAAAATTAAGTCGAAAATTGTGGAAATGAAAAGCAATTTGGCCGAGCGACAAAGCGACAAAGCGACAAAGCGTGGAAACCAAATCGAAAAGCGATCAACCTCGTTCTCTGCATGTGCTGCCAACACACAACGTGCCATGTCCAGGAGATTACTCACCGGCCAAAAACAAACAATGGCTAATGTATCTCAGCTTTGAATTACATCTAGCACAAGACGTCATCTCTGAGCTGTTTAATACACCGTGTGTGTGTGTGTGTGTGTGTGTGTCTGTGTGTGTGTCTTTAATCAGGGAGGCGCGCTGGGGCTGGAGGATTAAATCACTTTTTATCTGCTCTTCCTTTGACTTTGCCGCGCTCAGGGCTGTCGTGTAAATCATAACGTCCCTGTTGGACTCACCTCGCCGTGCGTTATTGCTGTAGTCACATTTCATAAATTCCATTTATTTTGGATATTGGGTAAATCCGGAGACCTCACAACAAGGATTGAGCTCGATTTCAAAAGGCCAAGTTTGTCATTTCACAGCTTAAAGTGCTTCCACGACGACGATTGGTCCGATAGAAAAACTTCTTATCAATTTAAGTGACAAAACACGGAACAATGGACAATTCAATGAACAAATACATATTTTGAGTTTTACTGGTTTTACATGTACAGTACCTGCAGGGAGGGGAATGCTGGAGATTTTAGGCAGATGAGATATGTTTAATAATAAGATATGAGGGAAGAAGCTGGAACATGGATTTTCCAGGAGCCAGAAGAGTCTGTGCTTATTCTAAGACCTCAGTTTAAACGTTTGAATTCATAAAGAAACTCCAGAACTGAGACCACAGTCCTCTTTCAGAGCAGGGTCTCTCGCCCTGTGGTCTCTCTCGCTCTGGTCTCTCTCAATCCGGTCTCTCTCCCAGGTCTCTCTCGTTCTGGTCTCTCTCCCAGGTCTCTCTCGCTCTGGTCTCTTGCTCCGGAGAGGACGATTTTTTCCTTTATACCTTTAAGTCCCGCCCTCCCATGTCTCTCACTGGTTGCCTCAGCTGTCAGTCCAGCCTGGTATATGGTTTGAGGTTGGAGGCTGCAGTGGTGCATTCAAAGCAATCGTAAAAATGAGCTGTGTCTCCAGGACCAACACCGGGAAATCTATAAATACTTTATTTTGTTGCTTTTTCGATATTAATAATGCTCAATACGAAGTTCATATCTCAATAACGATGTCTTCCAGCCTTTTTTCATGCTTCTGTGATTTCATTCAGGACTTTTCTTACATGTTATCCGTTGCCGAGTGGCAGAGGCAGCCACTTGAGCTGCACGGCAAAAACCATAAAACATTAAGTAATTTATAATGTTTTTATGGTGATTTGAGTATTCTGTATTAAAGCAGTGGGCGACAGTAGCTCGGTTCAATTCCCCCACGAGATCTACTCCAACGGCTCCCTCATGTCTGCTGCATGTCGTGTCCTTGGGCAAGACACTTAACGCCACTTTGCCTGACGCCCCTCACTGAAAGACCAAGGCTTCCTGTGGACCCCCTGCAGAGGATCAGAAGGACTGGAGCTGTGAGGACTGGGTGCAGGTCACCCCCGACTCAGATATGGATTTATAAAGAGGTAGAAAATGAACGAATGAATGAATGTCTTAAAAGAAGAAGACAAAGAGGAAATACTTTATGGATCTCACGGCACGGTGGCTGAGTGGATAGCAAGAAGGTCCTGGGTTCGAATCCCGGTTGGAACAGGGCCTTTCTGAGTGGAGTTTGCATGTTCTCCCTGTGTCTGCGTAGGTTTCCTCCGGGTGCTCCGGTTTCCCCTACTACTAAAAACATGCACAATAGGTCTGAATGTAAATGAGAGAGTGAATGATGGTGTTGGGTCAGAGGCTTTGATGGTCCAGTGTGTTCTGGACTCACTTCTGTCATCACCGTGTGTGGAAGGATTGGAACAATATCTGACTCTGAACATTGGAAAGTGCTTTGGGTCTGTACCTTGGTCTGTACCTTTGGGTCTGTACCTTGGTCTGTAACATGTGCTATATAAATAAACATTACTTACTTACTTATTACTTACAATGGAGGAATTCGGTTTGATGAATACTCATACACACATCACATCAAGGATTGCACCGTGCTGTTACTTCCATGATCCTTACAGGCAAAGTGGGGTGAAGTGTTTTGCCCAAGGACACAATGACATCAATGGGAGTCGGTGGAGATTTGTTGCTGTGGCCTCGAACCCACGACCTTCAGACTCAAAGGTCACTGCTCTTCCAACTGAGCCAGTGTCGCCCTTAAAACCAGATTCTCAAACAGGACAAAGCAAACTAGTCTTATTCAGATATGTTGCTTTTTTTCCTCATTCCAAAGAAGACTTTTGTTGTTTATTTTTTAAAACGAGATCATTTTGTTTTTTCATTGACAAATCTTGTGTTTAGGCTCAGTCAGAATGTGCTCAGGTAAAGAAACATTTAGCAAAGTTTTAGCCATTTTTGACTTATTCCCATGACTTTTTGCAGAGATAAGTCCAGACTAACCTTTCCACACTTTCTTCACCTCGGACATGACTTTATGAAGTAGTATGAAGTACTTCCTCGATTCCCAGACCACACCTGGAACACCAACTCCTGGTGGTTTGATGAAGCCGCCTTTCGCCAAAACAACCCACAGCTCTCTCAGTACAGTCCGTTCCACATGTTGAGTTTGTAATCCGTGGCTGCCGCTTGAATGCATGAGTGGGAGTACACAGCTGACAACAACGACAGGCTGCTGCAATGCACAGAATAACTAAGCAGCTGTAGTGCTCCATCAGGGCGATCGATCACGGCTCACCCGCTGAATCTCAAGCAGAGGTGAGGCTGAGCAGAGGCTGGTCCAATGTAAGCTCCTCCACAGCCCCACACCTATCGCAGCCATCGCAGGTTAGAAGGTTCACAGGAGGCTTAGCTGAGCAGGGACTGGGATTGGAAAGCCATAGCAACGCCATAGCAACGGGAGGATTTCACCAAACAGCATCAGATTTAGATTCTTTGCCATTTGCAGTAAAACCACATTGGAATACATGTGCAAAAGCCCCCAGTGTGCACCAGACTCTCTGGCCTCTCTCTCTCTCTCTGGTTGCTCTCTCCCTGGTCTCTCTCTCTGGTCTCTCTCTCTCTGGTCTCTCTCTCTGGTCTCTCTGTGGTCTCTCTCTCTCTGGTCTCTCTCTCTCTGGTCTCTCTCTCTCTCTGTGGTCTCTCTCTGTGGTCTCTCTCTCTGGTCTCTCTCTCTCTCTGTGGTCTCTCTCTGTGGTCTCTCTCTCTCTGTGGTCTCTCGCTCTCTGGTCTCTCGCTCTCTGGTCTCTCGCTCTCTGGTCTCTCGCTCTGGTCTCTCTCTCTGGTCTCTCTCTCTCTGGTCTCTCTCTCTCTGGTCTCTCTCTCTCTGGTCTCTCTCTCTCTGGTCTCTCTCTCTCTGGTCTCTCTCTCTCTGGTCTCTCTCTCTCTGGTCTCTCTGTGGTCTCTCTCTCTCTGGTCTCTCTCTCTGGTCTCTCTCTCTCTGGTCTCTCTCTGGTCTCTCGCTCTCTGGTCTCTCTCTCTCTGGTCTCTCTCTCTCTGGTCTCTCTCTCTCTGGTCTCTCTCTCTCTGGTCTCTCTCTCTCTGGTCTCTCTCTCTCTGGTCTCTCTGTGGTCTCTCTCTCTCTGGTCTCTCTGTGGTCTCTCTCTCTCTGGTCTCTCTCTCTCTGGTCTCTCTCTCTCTCTGTGGTCTCTCTCTGTGGTCTCTCTCTCTCTGTGGTCTCTCGCTCTCTGGTCTCTCGCTCTCTGGTCTCTCGCTCTCTGGTCTCTCGCTCTGGTCTCTCTCTCTCTGGTCTCTCTCTCTCTGGTCTCTCTCTCTCTGGTCTCTCTCTCTCTGGTCTCTCTCTCTCTGGTCTCTCTCTCTCTGGTCTCTCTGTGGTCTCTCTCTCTCTGGTCTCTCTCTCTGGTCTCTCTCTCTCTGGTCTCTCTCTCTCTGGTCTCTCTCTGGTCTCTCGCTCGCTGGTCTCTCTCTCTCTGGTCTCTCTCTCTCTGGTCTCTCTCTCTCTGGTCTCTCTCTCTCTGGTCTCTCTGTGGTCTCTCTCTCTCTGGTCTCTCTGTGGTCTCTCTCTCTCTGGTCTCTCTCTCTCTGGTCTCTCTCTCTCTCTGTGGTCTCTCTCTGTGGTCTCTCTCTCTCTGTGGTCTCTCGCTCTCTGGTCTCTCGCTCTCTGGTCTCTCGCTCTGGTCTCTCTCTCTGGTCTCTCTCTCTCTGGTCTCTCTCTCTCTGGTCTCTCTCTCTCTGGTCTCTCTCTCTCTGGTCTCTCTCTCTCTGGTCTCTCTGTGGTCTCTCTCTCTCTGGTCTCTCTCTCTGGTCTCTCTCTCTCTGGTCTCTCTCTCTCTGGTCTCTCTCTGGTCTCTCGCTCTCTGGTCTCTCTCTCTCTGGTCTCTCTCTCTCTGGTCTCTCTCTCTCTGGTCTCTCTCTCTCTGGTCTCTCTCTCTCTGGTCTCTCTGTGGTCTCTCTCTCTCTGGTCTCTCTGTGGTCTCTCTCTCTCTGGTCTCTCTCTCTCTCTCTGTGGTCTCTCTCTGTGGTCTCTCTCTCTCTGTGGTCTCTCGCTCTCTGGTCTCTCGCTCTCTGGTCTCTCTCTCTTGTCTCTCTCTGATCTCTCTCTCTCTGGTCTCTCTCTCTGGTCTCTCTCTCTCTGGTCTCTCTCTCTTGTCTCTCGCTCTCTGGTCTCTCGCTCTCTGGTCTCTCTCTCTTGTCTCTCTCTGATCTCTCTCTCTCTGGTCTCTCTCTCTTGTCTCTCGCTCTCTGGTCTCTCTCTCTTGTCTCTCGCTCTCTGGTCTCTCTCTCTCTGGTCTCTCTCTCTCTGGTCTCTCTCTCTCTGGTCTCTCTCTCTCTGGTCTCTCTCTCTGGTCTCTCTCCCTGGTCCAGAAAGCCAATGTTGCCGTTTCAATTATGAAACTGTATTTAATTTGACCGTAAACAAAAAACTATACAAATATAACACATATATTTGTCTGGGAGGAACCACATACGGACCATCTACACATCTATTTCTCAAACTGAGGAGAACATGAATAAAAACCTTCTGCTTCTGTAATTGCAGATGATTCCATTGTTTCCATACAGTAAAAACATGGCGAGTCTTTAAGTATCGTTATCGACCATCTGCTCCGGCTGCGCTCGCCCTCTCATGTAATCACCAGGAAGTGAGATGTTCGCACAATACAATTTGAACAGGAAGTGTACGGTGCCTGTCCACGGTTCCATTAGCTGCCATCTGTTAGCATCTCAGCCCCGCCCCCTCGGCCCCCCCCACCCTCAAACACACACACTCTAGCCTTATCTGCATTTCACTGTTCACTTCCTGCCAACAGCGCGGCCTCTGATGCCGCTTTTCTCACGCTCAGCTGACTTTCTGCATTGACCTGCACCTGACACTGAAATATTTACTTCCTGGTGAAAGGGACGCAGGGGTCGTGGCAGGGGTCGCGGCTCAATATCCGTTTGTACACGAGGGCAGCGCTAACGAGAGCAGTCCCAACGGTCTAGACCTGGGGGGGGGGGTCTAACTCATCCTGGACCAGTGGCAGAATAATCAAAATATGAACTGGTCGGGATTTCCTTTTCTTATAATTGCTTTTTTACATAACGATAATATTTAGACATTACTTTAATGTGACTTGAGTTTCTGTTATTTTCTGAAAACATATGTTGGTTTGGATTTAACCAAAACTCCACCAATTAAAACGTTTAAAACATCGATTTATATTTAACTATTTCACTTATAGTAATAATAATAATAATAATAATAATAATGGATCAGTTTTATACAGCGCTTTTTTTGGACACTCAAAGTCTCTCTCTCTCTCCAAACACTGTGGTGATAAACTACTACTGTAGCCACAGCTGCCCTGGGGCACACTGACCCCTCCCACCACCACCAACCACTCACACACACACCAGACTCATTCTAATGTGGGGGAAGTGTCTTGCCTAAGGACACAACCACAGTTTGGCACTTTACAGCCGCCCCACTGTGGCACCTGCTGTTCCCAGAGGTTAAGTGTCTGTGAGAGAGTCTGTGAGAGAGTGTGAGAGAGTCTGTGAGAGAGTCTGTGAGAGAGTGTGAGAGAGTCTGTGAGAGAGTCTGTGAGAGAGACTGTGAGAGAGTCTGTGAGAGAGTCTGTGAGAGAGTCTGTGAGAGAGTCTGTGAGAGAGTGTGAGAGAGTCTGTGAGAGAGACTGTGAGAGAGTCTGTGAGAGAGACTGTGAGAGAGTCTGTGAGAGAGACTGTGAGAGAGTCTGTGAGAGAGTCTGTGAGAGAGTCTGTGAGAGAGTCTGTGAGAGAGTCTGTGAGAGAGTCTGTGAGAGAGTCTGTGAGAGAGTCTGTGAGAGAGTCTGTGAGAGAGTCTGTGAGAGAGTCTGTGAGAGAGACTGTGAGAGAGACTGTGAGAGAGTCTGTGAGAGAGTCTGAGAGAGAGTCTGTGAGAGAGTCTGTGAGAGAGACTGTGAGAGAGACTGTGAGAGAGACTGTGAGAGAGTCTGAGAGAGAGTCTGTGAGAGAGTCTGTGAGAGAG